>JAADVK010000949.1:0-14066 GCA_023334975.1 Globisporangium sylvaticum | reverse complement strand
TGGTCGCAGCAGCGCAGACGAGTCGCAAGTTCAAGAGCTGCCAGAAACAGCTGAGCGCCGCGCAGCAAGAGATCGAGAAGCTGCAGAGCGCTCTTCACGAGTCACTGGAGCTCCAGGAGCAGAACCAGGTCAAGGCGATCGGCGAGATGAGCGAGCTCGCGACTGAGAGCAAGCGCCTGAAGCGGTCGCTCAAGCAGATTAAGCAGCAGGAAGCCACGGTATCAGAGGAGAACGAGCTCCTAAGGAGCACGATCGAAGCGCTGGAGAGCGAAATGAGCCAGCTCAAGAGCGAGCTCGCGTCGCAGCTCGTCGAGAAAATAAGTCAGCTCGACGCGTCCGCGTATCCGCTCTATGGATTGGCGCGTCGAGATGCAACCAGCCTCGGCAGAATCATCATCTTATACGAAATGACAGCCATCGCGGCTATCCATGCAAGCGACAGCAACGACCAGCAGAAGCGAGCGAACAGCTACAGTACTACCAGTAGTACACCTCAACACCTTCATACGGACGACTCAATGTGGCTTTTCCGGACTGAGACACAAGCTGCCGAACGAGAGAAACACACAACGGAGGCTTGAGATAAAGCAGAACTGTAGCGAGGCGAGGTTGGATAAACGGCATGCGATCATCTGATGAGAGCCAAATAGGCAATCGCTCGTCGTCTGCGGCACTTCTGGCTCGTGCGCCAGGATCAGGATCGCGATACTGGGTCCCACACAGTGTACTTTGCGGACCGCGTGACAACTGGAAGGATCAGCGTTAGTCGATAAAGCTTGAAGGTGCGCTTTTCGGCATGAGATTTCGCTGGACGTTCACACTGCAGATCCCATGATTTGATTTGTTTGGTCTGGCTACACAGCAACAGACGTGACGTGGCCCACAGCACAAGCATGTGTATGTATGGAACTGTGGAGTTGAACGAGTGCAATCCGGTGCGTGCGTTACTTGGTTCTTGTTGTCTCTCTGTTCGAACGACAGCTCGCCATCGTTCAGCTTTGATAAAGAGCCATTTGCTTGGACTGACAGCGCTCGCTGGCTTGAGCTCTTCTGCTCTCTCTCAACAGGAGACAAGTTGATGATGATCCGTTTGGAGTCGTGCGTGCGTGTGACATTCATTGTTGCTCGCCACCTGGGAATCCGAACGATCTTTAGGAATGAGGAGGAAAGGATCGTCTCGGAAACGATCCGCCGCCGCCAGTGCGCCTGCAACGCGCACGACTTGCCATTCATTCCTGCATTCGCGTCCAAGACAAACAAGCGGAAGAGCTCAGCTCACGCCTAGCACTCGGCCACTCGCCTCACTGAAGAGAACCATCATCCAGACACGATCATGACCAGACTTGCTTTTCTCTCGCGATATCGGCGGACAGAGCGCACAGTCAGCAACAGCGATGACCATGACCAAGCAGACACAGGCGACACACACCAGACATGACGGAGAATACAGAACAGGAAGAACAAGATCGCAGGAAAAGGGAGACTAGCAACAAGCGTTGGGTGATAACTCATGGCATGTATTCGCAACATCGGCAACGGGTTATACAGCGGAAATCAGTTCAAAATGTACACACAAACTGCAAGTGCATCTAGAGCGCGAGCGACACGATCAACGAAGCAGCGACCGCGGCGAAGGCGAACGAAGCCTGCGAGGCAGACGACTTGTCGGTCGAGGTGCTGTTCTTGCCGCTGACCGTGCTGCCGCCAGCCGAGCTGCCCGAACCGTACAAGTCGGTCGACTTGGTCTCCTCCTCCGAAAGCGTCGTGAAAGCCTTGGTAAGGGTTGGGAACTTGAACGTGCCGTCCGTGGTCGCGCACTTCTCAGCAGCCGAGCAAGGGGTGCACAACTGCGAGTAACCGGTACGCTTGCAACCAGCGCCAGTTCCGCACGATGGCACACTCTTGTAGCAAGGCGGGTTCACCTTGGCGAGTTCTTCTGGGGTTGGGAGAGCCTTGAACGCAGCAGACACCTTAGGGTCCACCTGGGTCGAGCCCTTCGTCAACAGCGTCTCGTAAGTGGCCAGCATCACCTTGGTGCGGTTCGCGTTGGCTTCCTTGTCAAGAGGGTCGGCCCAGAATGGGAGCGAGGTCTCGAGAGTCTTGGTCGACAGGTCGTACGAAAACTCAATGTTCTTCTCGCTCGCCAAGCACCACTCCGTGAAGTTCTTGTACGGCTTCGAGGTCTCCTCGTTCACAACGCTGGTGATACCAACAATGTCATCGATTGGCACCCAGCCCAGGATGTTGTACGCGAACGTGCACTCAACACCGTTCGGCGCAACGCCGACCGGGCACAGACCCTTGCGCGTTCCAGTACGGCACGTCTCGTTCTTGTTCGCCCACGTCTGGGTGGGGCACGTGTTTGGGAACGAGAACCAGTAGTTGCCTGGGTACGGAGCACGGTCACTGTCCTCCTTGTTGGTTCCGCCCACGAAAGGACCGACGTTCGGCTGGCCGTTCTCACCGTTGAACTGGTAGCACTCGACTGGAAGCTTGTCCTCGCCTTCAGTCGGCGTGCAGCGACCACTGTCCATGGCGATCATCGGACCGTACTCAGGGGTCGACCAGTCGGCAGAGAACTGCGCGATGGTCTCGTTGGTCTGCGCGATAAGAATCTCGTAGAACACGACGTTCTGCACCTTGGTCTTGCGCACGCAGCGGTCCTTCGCGTCACGGCTCTTGACGTTGATGGCTTCGGCCTGCACGTACATGAGAGCACCCTCAACGCTGGCAGTGTTGACGGAGTCGAGCGACGAGAGGTAGCCGGCGTCGAGCTTGCCCTTGCCGAAGCTGGACACGAGCTGACCCTCCACGAGGATCGGAGAGTCGCTCTGCACACGCGCCTGCACCACACGCACTGGGGCCATGTGGTACTCATCGGTCGTTGGCGTCGCCTTGAAGGTGGACAAGAGGTCACCCGAGGTGGCGCCAGCAGCTGGGGCACTCGAAGCAGCCGAGCCGGAAGCAGCGGCAGCAGGGGTGGTCGCAGGGGTCGTGACCTCCGCACCGGAGGCAGCAGTCACGGTGCCGGCACCGACTGGGGCGGTGGTCGGCGCAGTCGTTTCCTGGGCCGAGACGGCGACGAGCGCAGTGGCGGCCGCGAGGACGATCGAGGCGAGCTTCATGGTGGGTGCTGAGGAGGTTGCTGGGAGAGCGAGAGCGGGGAAGAGTACTTTACTCGGATGTGACTCCAGTAAGGTGAATTGGCGAATGAGCAAAGGAAGGGAACGACGGCAAACGACGACAGCATCGACCCGCCCTTCCTGCCACTCGCTTTGCTCTACCCACTCACCCTCACTCCAAGCTGCCCAGGCTCAACCAAAGCCTTTGCTTTCTGGACTGGCTCTACTGGCCACATACAAAAAGCAAGTGGAAACGAGGGAGAGGGAGGTGACGCGTACGAGACAGGGCGAGTTGCCCCCTCGCCATCTGGCGTGTGCGTGGACCCGCAACGAGGACGAAAAGACTGTTGTGTTGGGGCGACCCAAACAAACACGACACTCTCTTCCTCCTGTTTGCCTCGCTCGCTCGCTCTTCTCCAAGTACAACCAGACGACACCGCAGTTCTTCGAAACTCAAAAGGTCTGTGAGCAAAGTCAACTGCAAAAATTAAGAAAATGCAGTTGTGAAACCGTCAGAGAGTGCGGACAAACCACTTGGAGAATGTATGCTAGCAAGATTAAGTGCCTCGCCAGAATATCTGGCCACTTTTGAGGAAAGGGCGAGCGACGCTGGCTTTTCTCTGCGCGATCTCTTTTGCTTTGGCGGCCATAAACGATGCGCACAACGCCACTCTATCAGATAGATGGGTCGGAAGCGGCCACAGCAAAAGAGCAAACGAAAAAATGGATTCGTGTTGGCTCGCTTGAATTTGGATTCAAAATGCCAGACAGACCAAATCAGATGCGAAACAATCCCAGTGTTCACAGACTCCTGCAGCCGCATTGTGTTGGGGCTCGCGTCCTCGCCACGCGGTCGGGCTTTCGCATCCAGCCAGCTGACTGGGAGGCTGGCAAGAACAGCGCGTCACGCCAGTTGCTGCTGTGCTGATCCCGATGTCGCAAAGGCAACCCGTTTCGATCATCATACAGGCAAGCAAATTCGCCCTCCCTCTCGTTTGAT
This sequence comes from Globisporangium sylvaticum, assembly GCA_023334975.1. Taxonomy (NCBI): domain Eukaryota; phylum Oomycota; class Peronosporomycetes; order Pythiales; family Pythiaceae; genus Globisporangium; species Globisporangium sylvaticum. The sequence goes on along the minus strand of JAADVK010000949.1, from coordinate 9,944 downwards.
TGCTGTGATGCCCAATCACAAGCGTCACCCATTGCCATTTCCGTTTTTGAAAAGTGAAAAGTGCTCTGAGGTGCTGTGGCGTTTCCATTGGTGGAAAAGAATGGTGCGCTCTCTTTCACATCGAATGTGAATGTGGCCAGATGAGCCGCGGTCGTCTGCGCGTGAGTAATGGTCCCACTTGCAGCTTGTTTCTGACGCCAAGGGTCGCAGCCTGCGACTCGCTTGCACCGGTGTAACCATATCCCCTGTACGAATAGATCCTATTCGTCAAATCGTTTTATAAAGGAGATACGCTCTTTTTAGCTAAACGCGCAGCAAAACGGCTGTTTGAACGACCTCTATAACTCCATGGCGCTGGCAGCATCACGGTCTGCACTTTTGGCTTGGCGGCAACACCAGCAAATGATTGAACTGACTCTTTTGGAGCAAGGGAGAGTGTCCATCTCGCTGGAGAGAGTGGGTGTGTGGTGCAAGGTGGCGGCGGTCGCGGTCATAAAACTCATGTTGCGCAGAGCACTTGAAAAATGATTGAGAATATGGAGCTCTGATGCATTGCTCATTGCTCCATGGAATGAAGCCACCAATCACCTCTGCATTTCCATCCCAAGATTCGCTTCTCCCTTGTCACTGGAATTCAAAAGTTTGCACTCTCTGACCCCTTTTCCTTCCATGCGCGAGCGAGCGGAATCTATGGGTTCGCACAGAGCTGTCGCACGGAAATAATCGCTGCAAAGTGATCCATCAATTTAGTCTTCTAATCAATTCACACTCAGTCAATTTGAGCTTGTTTCTATGGCAGACACGGCGGTGGCGTCACCGTCTGCCGTGGTCCAATCTGTCCGCTTGCGGTGGGGTTTGAACTCCATGCACAACATGGGTCTTCCTGTCTGTCTGCCAGTTGCACCTCTTGCCATCTCTGCTTTGTGGCATCACACTCGCACAAGACGACACAAATCGGCACACAAAGTGCAACCTCAGATTGAAATTTCGAAGAAAGCTCCTTTCTCAAGGGAATCCCACGTCACACAAACAAGCAACCAACTCACCCAATGCGCATCTCCCGCATGCTGACTCGAATTTGCCAACTGCAAAGATCGCGAGAATCCAGTTCAATCAAATCTCACAAGTCAAATTCTATACAAACATTCACAACAGCTGGTGTACCTTGAAGGGGTATGTGGTTGCACAGGGGAAACCTGACTGGGAAGAGAGAGCGATAATCTTTTGTACCCATCTTGAAGCGCGTGAACCCCGCGCCGTTCATTACACACGCGCTCAGCAATTTTCGCCAGCGAATAGAGCGCTTCCCGCGCAACGTTGCGCTGTCAAAATGGACGATCGAGACGGCGATGGATGCTCGTCAGCAGCATCGGCGCCATACAAACAAACAAAGCGCTCTCTCTCTCTCTCTGCATTGGGAACGCGATCAACAATTGCAACATGTGACGGTGCTCCGCCTTTCAATGATGAACGACCTTGTTGTTACGAGCGCGTGTGTGTCCGCCCGTGCTCTGTTTGTTGCCCTTGTGTGTCCACAATGAATGGCGGAATGGCGGAACATGGAGAGTGGAGAGTGGTCCCTCTCTGTGTAAGAAAGCTGCTGTCGGTCGTGTTGAGGAGATTCTTATGCGGTTTGTTGTTCCGACCATCGCAAATGCGATCGCCAATGCGCAATGCGGATGTATTCCGATTTCTCCATCAGCAGCACCGTCATCATCGATCATCAACCATCATCTCTCTCTCTCTCTCTTGTTAACGAATGACTCGAATGAAAGTAAACACCACCACCGGACTAAACATCCTCCATCTTCCTCATCGCGTTCTCTTATCGGCATGCAACATGAATGAAACACTCGCCCTGTTACGCTCTCTCGATCTCGATCTCTCTCTCTCTGTACGCATCGCACACGCTCGTTCTACTTACTGGCTGAAGCGGATCGCCCAGGCGTCCGTGACCAGCACGCTCGGCTTGCGGATCACGAGGCAGTCGCGCGCCGCGTCGTACTGGGCGTCGAGCGCGCGCTCGCCGTTCACGACCGCGCGCGTCGGCGCGTTCGCCGCGCTCAGAAAGCCGTAGATCTCGATCTTCTCGACCCACGCGAGCGACGCGAACTGCTTGACCAGCGGCGTGCCGGACACGCCCTCGCGACTCGCCTGGAACGCGATCTCGCTGAACGCGCCGTCGTTCTGCGCCGCGTGCGTCTGCTCGTCGTCCACGTAGAGCTTGCCGGCCGCCTCGAAATTGGCGTCCAGCGCCACCACGAGCGTGTACGGGTCGTTCTGCATGAGCGCCGAGCTGCGCCGCACGCGGTTCTTGCGCGCGAGCACGCTGCCGCCGCGCTGGAACACGGGCGTGGACTCGATCGGCGCCGGCACGTCAGCGTGCTCCTTGCCGCCCGCCAGACGCTTGTAGCCGTCAAAGATGTGGTACCACACGGCGTCCACGCCGGGCAGGAACACGCTCGTGGCCTCGACGCCGCCGTTCACGATCGGCTTGATGAGCAGGTCGTGGCCGAGCAGGAACTGGTCTTCCTCCGTGAAGCTGCGCTCGTCCTGAGCAAAGTGCATCCAGAGCGGACGCATGATCGGCAGGCCGCTCGTCGCGCAGTCGCGGAAGAGCGTGTAGAGGTACGGCAGCAGCGCGTAGCGCGTGCGGATGGCATTGCGCATGCGGCTCGTGTGCGGCTCGCCAAAGACCCACGGCTCGCGGCGCTTCGAGTCGTGGTGCGCGTGGCCGCGGAAGAACGGCTGGAAGACCGCCGCCTGGTACCAGCGCGTGAGCAGCTCCGGCTCGGGGCTGCCGAAGAACCCGCCGATGTCCGCGCCGACGAACGTGAGCCCCGCCACCGACATGGACAGCAGCATCTTGGTCGCGTACTTGAGGTGGCCCCAGTCCGCCGTGTTGTCGCCCGTCCAGATGGCGCCGTAGCGCTGCGAGCCGGCGAAGAACGCGCGCGAGAGCACGAACGGACGCTGCATGTCGCTCGCGGCGGCCGCCAGCGGCTCGCTGGGCGACGCGGGCAGCTGGCGCACGAGCTGGCCCTCCATGGTCGCGCGCTGCATGTACATGCCGTACATGTTGTGCCACTCGCGGTGCTCGACGCCCGCCAGGTTGAGCGTGTGCTTGTCCATGGACACCTCGGGTCCGTTGAACACCGACGGCTCGTTCATGTCGTTCCACGTGTACAGGTCCTTGGTGCTGCCGACGTACTTGTCGTAGCGGAAGAGCGAGCTCCACCAGAGACGCGCCTTGGACGACGTGAAGTCCACGTACGACGAGTCTCCGGGCCAGCACCAGCCGCGAAAGTCCTTCCCTTCCGCGTCCTTGATGTACAGGCCTTTCTCCTGCGCCTCCAGGTGCACGTAGTACGGCGGTTCGTCGTTCTTGGCGCGGATGTGCGGGTCCACGATCGTCACCATCTTGCGGCCGACCTTGGCCACGCGCTCCTGCATGGCCAGCGGCGTGGGGAACGCGTACGCGTCCCACGTGAAGTACTTCTTCTTGTCCGTGTGGTCGATGTCGAGCCAGAGCACGTCGTAGGGGATCAGGTGCTCGTCGAAGCCGGCGTTCACGCGGTCCACGTCTGCCTCGTTCTTGTAGTTCCAGCGGCACTGGTGGTAGCCGATCGCGAAGAGCGGCGGCAGCTGCGCGCGGCCCGTGAGCAGCGTGTACTGCGAGAAGAAGTCCGCGCTCGACGGCCCGAGCAGCAGGAACACGTCCAGTACGCCCGACTCGCTCATCCAGTGGCTCTTCTTCGTGCCGTCCGCGAGGGTCTCGATGTCCACGAACGTCTCCGACGGGTTGTGCCAGAACGCGCCGACCGTGCTCTGCGCGTTTGGCGCCACCAGCAGCGGGATCGCGCCGTACAGCGCCATGGTCTCGTCCAGCTCGTACTCGAACACGTCGAGGTTGTAGAGGCGGTACGGGTCCGCCAGCACCTTCTTCTTGCTCCCATTCTGTTCAGTGTCCTCAGCGTCGATCTCCAGCGTGTTCTTCAGCAGGAAGTCGCTCGCGTGCTCGGGGATGCCGTACAGTCCGCGCTTGGAGGCTGATGAGCCCGCGGCGTGGAACGCGATGTCAAGACCGATGGAGCTCGGGCCGAACTTCTTCTTGTCCGTGTGGCCGCTGAAGGACTCCTCCCAGCCCTCGTCGTTGTTGTTGTTATCTGGTGCTGGCGTAGAGACCGCGGCAGCAGTCGCAGAGTCCACCTTCTTCTGCACCGAGCCGTCGGCGTAGATCGCGAGACCGTCCTCGCCGTAGTCGACGATCTCCTTCCCTTCGTGGACGTCCACGGCCGGAGGGGCGTCCGCCGTCTGGTCCGCAGCAACCGCAGCGCTCTGGCGGTCGTGGCGGATCTCGTAGTGGAACTGTTTGTCGCCGTTCAGAGAGATCACTTTCTCCTTGTTCACGAACACGTCGACGCTGAACGGCGCCAGGTAGAGCGCCACCACAACGTTGTCCGCATTCGCACCAGCCAGCGAGAACAGCTCGACCTTATCGCCACCCGCCGCCACTGCAGCGCTGCTCAGTCCGCTCTCCGCGAGCGTCACTTTCTTGACCGCGCGGGCCGCGAGCGCTTCCGGCATGAGCACGTCCGGGTTCTCCCATCGCTTCTTCGGGTCGTTCGGGTCCGCGAACTTCTCCGCCACGTGCACGCGCACCGCCGGGAGCTGGGACGCCTTCTCGTCCAGCACGAAGCGCAGCGAGCCCTGCAGCAGTGTCGTCTCCTCGCTCACGCGCGACTGCAGGTCGAAGAGCACTTCGTCCGTCGTGAGCGCGATGCTGGGAGCAAACACATCGAACTGTGTGGGCTGCGCCGTGCGGTACTTCTGGCAGAACTGCGTCTGCGCGCACGTGCGGAACTTGCTGCGGTCCACTGCGGAGACGCCCGCGGGCTGCTGGAGCAGCAGCAGGAGCGTCGTCATGGCCGCCAGCAGCAGCAGCGGCGGCGTCCTCATCCGGGGCTTCATCTCGGTCATCACCTTCCTAGCGATCAATCGATCTTGTGCCAACACTGGACACGTTTCGCGTTGTGGCTCGCTTTCGCCCCCTTTCCTTTCGTAGTGCGTTTGTGTGTATGAAACGATAGTAAGGAGGCTATGTCAATACTGTTTGTATTTCAAGATGGATAAACAGGTAAATGGAAGACAGCAAGGTTGATTCCCTTTTTCCAGAACTTGTTAATCTGTGTCGCTCTTATTATTGGATGAAAATAGATAAAATATTAACCAATAAGAACAGAAGATCAAAAGTGTACCCATTAGAAGAGCTCCATTGCCATTTGTTCAGTACCTAGCCGTACCAACGGACCTGGCGCGTTTCGTCCGCTTTTGCGGGCTTCTTCGTATCGAAATGGCTGTGCGCAGCCACTTCCACTTTGCCACGAGCACTTGCACTGTCACCACCATCAGCATCCGATGCGCTCTCGTCGCCATCCCCGTCGCCTTGCGTCTCACTGGACCTCAGACGCGAAGAGGTTGACGGAGGGATGCCGTACATCTGCTGGAGCTTCTCGTCGATGCGATCCATGTAGTCGTGGACGGCAGAGTTCACTTTGTCGATCTCGATGCGGCGGCGGTTGCTCTGGATCTCGGCCTCGCGCGCGATCTGCTTCGACGTCGATGCTGCTGCACCGGAAGCCGCTTTGCTGGTAGATGCGTTCGCTACTTTCGAACTGGATTTGGTTTGCAATTGGTGATGCGAGCAGCTCGCCTCGCCGCTATCGTCAAATACCGACGAAATCTGCAATCGTCTCCACTCGTCCAGGAACTTGCTGTTCGGGTCCGTGGCCCGAGGCGATAGCTGAAGGCGGACGCTCGAAGAATTTTGCGAGGAGCTACGCAAGTCGTGGTCGCTCTTGTCGTCCTCGCGTCCGCTGTCGTCATCGTAGTCATGATGCACTGCCGCAGAGCCACTGGCTTGTTTCTCGTACTTGTGACACAAACACGTGTCTTCCAGCTCCAGTCCAATCGTTTTCGCTTTGCTGGTGCCGTTGCCACCATGCTCTCTATGATGATCGCGATCTACAGACGACGAAGACGCATCTGACGACTGCAAGTCTTCCTGGTGCTGGTGTGACGAAGCAAACCGTACTTTGTGCTGCTTGCTCGGCGCTTTAGAATTCTTCTTGCTCTTCTGCTTCTCTGCCTGTGAGCCAGCTATCTCATCGCCCTCAAAGCTCGTCTCCAAGTCGCGCAGCTTGGAATCATGGAGCTCTTGCTCCAGACTCTCCTTCTGCTGCTTCAGGAGGTCCACTGAAGCCTGCAGGTTCGCTCGCTCGGCGATCTCCTGCTCCAGCTGCCAGTTCATCTTCTGGTACACTTCGTGCGCTTCCCGCGCCGCCTGTTTGAGATTCCGCACCTTTTCCTCCTGTTTCCGGACTCCCGCCTTTGCGATCTCGGACTTTTCTCCCTCTTCGATCGAGAGCAGCTTGAGCTTGGTCACTTCCGCGTGGAGCTCCTGCTCCTCAGCGTCCAGCGCCAGGATCTTGTCTTTGAACTGTGAGGTTTCGCTCGTGAGAGACTCGATCTGGGCAGTTGCACAGGTCAACTCGTCCTCTTTCGCTCTCATCTCGCGGCTCTTGAGCTCCAGTTCGCTCTGCCTGTCATCGAGTTGCTGCTGCGCGTGCTGTTGTTTCTGCTGGTTCTGCGTGCGCATGTGCTGCATTTCGCCCTGGAGCTCGTTGGTCTTCTGGATCAGCACATCCATTTGCTTCAGGCGGACCGCCTGCTGCTCGAGCTGGAACTGGAAGCCGTAGTTATCCTTCTGCAGCGAGTTGCGCTGAAAATGCAGACCCTCCACGCGTTTCCCGAGCGCGAGGATGCGTTTGCGGATCAGGTCCACTGTCGAGAGCTCGCCTTCAGCCCCCAGTTCCTGTGAGGCTTCGAAATCACTCTCCATACTGTTTAGCTGCTTGTGATGACGTCCTTTGCGTCTCCTCTCTAAGAGCGCTTGGCAGTGGAACGCCCCGCTTGTGTTCTCGCTCAAAGCCTCCTTGGCGCTCGGGTCGATCGCAGTGAGAACCTGGACGAGCAAACTCCCAAAGTAAGGCACTGACGAGGTAGACTCAGTCTCTCCTATCTCGATCACGTCCGCCACTTTCTCCATAATCCCCACCTGCTTCAAGCGCTCAAGGAGCTGGCGCAGGTTCAGGCTCGCGAGAGTGGGTCGCGGGGCGAGGACCTTGATGACCGTCGGCGGTGGGTTCCTCTGGAGCGAAGATGAGGAACTAGAGCCACTGCGTCTCTTCTTGGGCGGCTTGAGCGACGTGCACGTCCCGAACGAGCCGCTATTGCTACTCTCTCCATTCCCAGACACACTGATGCTGTTACTACTGCTCTGCTGGTGGAGCACGCCGCATCTCTGGAACCGGTTGAACGCAAACACCGCGGTGACCACGCGGCGGAACCGCTTGTGGCGCTGCTTCTCCGTTGTCACGAACTGGTGGACCGCGTTCATCGGCACAAGCTCCTTCAGCACCTGGCCGATGCACTCGATCTGCTCCTGGGACTGTGCGTACTCGGCGTTCTCGCGTATCAAGAAGCGCTTCTGGGCCAGCAGCTCGCTCACTTGGAGCACCAGCGGCTGCACGACGAGCACAAACAGGTGCAGGATTGTCGCGAACACGGGCAGGTCCTGCTCAAAACCGTCGACGAGCGCCTCGAAGCTCTTCTTCTCGCTCGCCAAGAGCTCATTTTGGGCATTCGCAGTGTGCAAATTGTCGGTGAGTTCGCTTTTCCCATGCTTCAGCACAAAGCGGCCGCGCTTCTTGAGTCGTCCTCGAGCGCCTCGTTCTTCTCGCACGTCTGCTGGCTCCACTTGAGGATCTCGAGCTTCTCCTTGTTCGTGATGTCGCGCGCCTGCTCGCTGAGCACGTGCTGCTCGCGGAGGTCGTTAATCTTGAGCGCGTCCTGGCTACGCAGATGCTCGAGCTCAACTCCACGCTCCTGCGACGCCTTGAGCTTCTTTGCGAGTTGGCGGGTCGCGTGTTTGGAGCGCTGGAATTCGTGGACAAAGTTCATCATCTCGGTGCGCAGCGCGCTTGTAGCCCCCTGGAGAAACTGGAGCTCCGGTGGTGGGACTTGGCTGTTGATTTCTGTATGATGGAGTTGTCTCTTACGATGATGGTGATGGTGGTGGTGGACAGGTGCGGTGGCACGAGGATGGCTCGGCGGGTCGTTCTCTGTATCGGATTCCGCATCGCCCTGGTCGTCATCATTGGCATTCTCTACCGAAATTGGTGTTCCTATTGCTGTTGATACGCCGCATTACCACCACCACCACCCGTTTGTAAAGAGCTCTCAATGTAGCTGCGTAGCTCTTCGACCTCCTTGCGGATCTTCTTCGTCTCGTCTGCGAACCGTTTCTTCGCGTCCAGCGCAGCAGAGCGCTCCGTCTCAAGTTGCTGTTCGACATTGTCGCAATCACTCCTCAGCGTCGCGATCGCCTTGGCGTCCTGTGTTTGCTTTTCCGATAACTCATCGATCTGCTCGTCGTAGCCCTGTTTTTGCTGCTGGAGCGTAGCTTTCCGCTCCTTCGAGCGCTCCTGAAGCTGCGCGACGTGGTGCTCGAGTTTGTCAACCTGCTGCTGCTTGCGTCGACCCTCAGATCCCAGCTTTTCAACCTGCGTTTGCAGCGAAGTGCGCTGTGCCTCAAGCTTCTTGCGCTTCTCTCGTTCCGCGTCAAACACCTTCTGCAGAGCCTCCATGCCCGATCCCATTCGCTGCACGCACGCGGTCGCGGACACCTCGATTTCTTCACAATGACTCGTTTTCTCGACGAGCTGCGATGAAATCTCGCTGGTCTCACGCTTTTGAGTGAGGAGCTCGCTCTTGAGCTGGCTCATTTCGCTCTCCAGCGCTTCGATCGTGCTCCTCAGGAGCTCGTTCTCCTCTGATACCGCAGCTTCCTGCTGCTTAATCTGCTTGAGCGACCGCTTCAGGCGCTTGCTCTCAGTCGCGAGCTCGCTCATCTCGCCGATCGCCTTGACCTGGTTCTGCTCCTGGAGCTCCAGTGACTCGTGAAGAGCGCTCTGCAGTTTCTCGATCTCTTGCGGCGCGGCGCTCAGCTGTTTCTGGCAGCTCTTGAACTTGCGACTCGTCTGCGCTGCTGCGACCAGGCTCTGCTGGTCCTGCTCGATCTTGAGCGCCAGCTCCTTCATGTCCTCGCGAAGCCGCTTGAGCTCGCGCTTCTGCAGCTGGTTCTGCTCCTCGAGCACCTCGTTTTGCTCGCGACAGGCTCGGAAATCCTGACGGAAGCGGTTGTTCTCCACCTGCAGGCGCCGCAGCAGCTCCAGCTGCTTGCGCAGCGCCTCGTTCGAAGCCTCCTGCTGACCCAGCTCTTGGACAAAGTCTGCTTCTTGAAATACCAGAGACTTCTTGTTTGGCTTTGCTGGATTATTATCATACACAGGCGATGGCACTAGTGTTGCGGTGGGTCGCAGGCGGCGGCTCTGGCTCTGCTGGGTCTCGGCCATGCGACGCTCGTAGTCGCTGATCGCCTTGGCTTTGACGCGGCTCAGCTCGCGAACCGCGTCCTTGTCGTCGCAGTAGTCCAGTTTCTTCCGAGGATGCTGATGGTGGTACTGTGGAGAGCGCGAGCGGTGGCTTGTGCTCGCTGATCGAGTAGCTGCAGCACCAGTGTGCTGGCGCTTCAGTGCGATGCCAGTCAGCTCACTTTCGAGCTCCAGCTGGACGCGCGTGGGCGACTTGTCTTGGCTTGGACGACGATGCTGCTCGAGAGCCTTTCGATTGCTACTGTCCTTGTTTTCAATCGCGTGGTGGTCCGAGTCGCTGCTGTGCGAAGACGACGAGAACGCCGAGGGCGACACCCCGGCATTTGCATCGTCGTGAGATCCTCCTCTTCCTCCTCCTGCACTTACTGGCGCTGCGATCGAGTCGCTGCGCAGGTCCTCAAAGAGCTTCCGCTGGCGCGCGTAGTGCTC
>JAADVK010000948.1:0-14086 GCA_023334975.1 Globisporangium sylvaticum | reverse complement strand
GAAGGCGAAGCTCCCCGGCTCGTTCGGCAACTTCGTGAAGTGGAACTTCACCAAGTTCCTCGTGGACCGCAACGGCCAGCCGTTCAAGCGCTACGCGCCAAAGGACCTGCCGCTGTCGTTCGAAGACGACATCAAGGCGCTTTTGGAGCAAAAAGCGACTGAAAGTGAGACTGCTGATGTTGTTGCGGAGCCACCTGCGAGTACTACTGAAGAAGAGAAGAAGCCAGCAGAGGAACCAAAGTCCAGTGGCGAATCAGCAGTGACTGAGCCAGAGGCGCCAAAGACTAAAGAAGAAGCAGCCGCGCCACCAGCGGCAACAGAGCAGGAAGAGGAGAAGCCGGCGGCTGAGGCTCCAGCTGACACGAAAGAAGGCGAATAGGCAGGCTCTCTGCCCACGAATCGCTCGGCGCTTTCGTAGCTCTTCATTATTGACTTTTTTCACATCTACTCGTTTAGGTTTATAAGGCAAGGATCGGTATTCTGTGTGTGGGAGTAAGTGTGCTCCTTTATGAAGCCTGATAAAAAAATGGCAAAATGGAAACACACTCGATTAAGCCACATCATAATTGATCTGCTTGCCTAATAGTTGGTCGCTAAGGGCGGCGCGAGCGTGGCGGGAACTGGATGAGTCCCTGCGGACACGCGATCTCCTGCAGCGCCTTGTCGACGCACTGCGCCTCGTAGAGCCGGCAGTAGCCAAAGTAGACGTTGCCGTCCGAGCCGCAGAGGAACTTCCCGATCTCCTTGCACACGATGTGCTCCTTGCACGTCGTCGGGCAGTGGTATCCGTTCCAGTCCGTCACTTTCGAGAGCGCGCCATTACCAGTGCTGCGGCACTGTGCGTTCTGGAAGAGGCACTCGTTGTAGTACACTTTGCCGTCCGAGCCGCAGATGTTCGCGTCGCCAGGCACCACTTTGCAGTCTTGTAACTCACATGAAGAAGCGGCTGCTTTGATCTTGATCTTGATCGACGCCTCCTCTTTCACGGAGCGGCTTGGAGGCTTTACGACATCGGCATTCGCGACTGAGACGACCTGGACTTGTTGGGGTGATGGGGATGGAGTATTGCTGACCTGGAAGAGCATGAGCACGGCCGCGAGCGCGCCGCAGACCACGAGGGCGATGGTCGCGACGCGCGGGAGGAGGCGGCCTGTCGTGCGTGCGTCCATCGAGCGATCCTTCTTTGTCTCTCTGTCTTCGTCGTGTCTTGGTGATGGCGAGTCGGCTTCACTTGTGCCTGTCGGCTTCACTTGTGCCTGTCGGCTTCACTTGTGCCTGTCGGCTTCACTTGTGCCTGTCGGCTTTGCCCAAAATTCTCAGATCGCGAGTGTTATGGAGTATTTTGCGCACGAATTTCTCCTAGAAGCGTCTTGACCAAAACTTAAACAGCGTTACTATCGGAAAAGTCGAGGATCTTGACCGGATTTAAAAGAGTGAAACGATAGCATCTGACTGAACCTATAAAAGTCCCATGATTCTGTTTTGCCATAAAACTGCGCTTCCTAGAATCACAAATAAACTGGTTTACAGAAGTAAGTAAATGCGCTCGCATGTATTCTGAAAATACCCCAAATGGCAAATGCTGAGAAGGATAGTTAATGAATGCGCCATTTTCCATGGCTGAGCTCGAGCTCGAGACTTGACCTCTGCCATCGCCAGAGGCCGTGACGCTGCCAATGCCTCGCTCGTTCGCGAGAGTTGTGCTTTCCAAGATTCCACCAAGATCATCACCCGATTTGCTTGTGCTGAATAACCAGACTCATCCGCTATTAGAATAGTCCGCCAATCCTTTGAAGCTGACAAATCAAATTCAACATGAAACTCCATATTGTGCTCCTCCTGAGGGCAAATTCGACAACTCTGATCATAAAAGCCCTGGACTCGGAGTGTTCTTGGCTGCCCAGCCGGCCCAGATCAACCAACCTAACGCTACAGAGTAGGTCTGAGGTTTCGCTTAGACCTGGTATGAAAATGGATTGTAGGAGATGCTCCAACCAACCGCTCGACCTATCAGAAGTGCACTCCGTGTTGGCGCTTGTGAATGGAAAACGCATCTTTTCCAGCAATGGCTCCACCTGCTTGCTTCTCTCAAGATCTTTCTTAATACCGACGCACCAACTGCTGCAGTAGCTCGTCACGCGTGAGCTTCCCGTAGAACTCGTTCTCCGCCTCGCGAAGTCGCACCAGCAAACTCGCGTACTCCTCACTCAACACAGAGTTCCAGAACTCAGAGTGCTCTTTGAACGCCCCAATCGCGTCTTCGAGCGACTGCGGGAGCAAATTTGGCTGCTTCTCTTTGCTGGCATCGAGCGCCGCTGGATCGCACGTGACGGGCGCTGGAAGCTTCAGTTTTCGCTCAATACCCGCGATGCCAGCGGCCAACAGCGCTCCCACCGCCACGTACGGGTTCGCGATCGCGTCCACGGCCTTGATCTCGAAGTGGTCGACGCGCGCCACGTCCTGCTGGTTGGACCCGATCAGCCGAACGGCCGCCTCGCGGTTCTCGAACCCGTAGCAGTTGAACGCGCCGGCCCAGCACTGCGGCTTGAGGCGCTCGAACGAGTTGACGGACGGCGCCAGCAGCATCAACATCCCCGGGAGCTCCTCCAGGACCCCGGCGATGTAGGCGCTGGCGATGGCCGTTCGCGACTGGAACAGGTTTGGTGCAGCCGCTGAGCTGGTACCACCATTGCTATTGTTATTATGGAGCAAATCAAGGAGACCGAGGTGGATGTGAGCCCCCGACCCGGGCTCGTTCAGCTTGAGCTTTGGCACAAACGTGGCCTGCAGCCCGTGCTTCGCAGCGATCCCGTGCACCGTCTGGCGCGCGAGCACCAGCTGGTCCACGGCGTCCACGAGACTGGGCACCGATCCATCATTGGCTGAGGGATTTGGATCGTAGCCGATGCTGATCTCAAACTGGCCGCTCGCCGACTCGGCGTGGTACTGGTACACTGCGATGCCCAGATCGTTCTGCAGACACTCGACGATCTGGCTCAGCACTTTCCAGGACGCGCCGCTTTGCAACGCCCTCACTTCGCTGTAGAGCGTGCTGTCCACGGGGACCAGCTCGCCCTTACCATCCTCAGTCGCACTGCTGGGTCTTAAGAGCTGGAACTCGAGCTCGAATCCGATCGTGGGCTGGATTCCCAGCTCCGTCAACAGCTTTCGCTCCTGGTTGCGCAGGAACGACCGCGGACATTGCTTCCAGGCGTCTCCGTCTTTCGTCATGTCCCCAAAGCACGCGCGCGCACCGGCCATCCAGGACGAGATGTCGTACAGCTTGGCTGCTGGTGGTGGCGGCAGTGGTAGGTCGCTGCTGCTGCTGAACTCTTCGTTGTTGTTGGACGTAGAGCTACGTTTGTCATTGTCATTGAACTGCTGCTGTTGGTGGTGACGATGGTGATCAGGGACCCAGCGCACAGCGCCGACGGGCGAGTCGAAGGGCACGTCGTACATCGACGGTATGCTCTGCACGGCGTTCGTGAGCTCCAGCTGGAACTTGGGCTGCGCAAAGCGCCGCATCGGCACGACGTGGCAGCGCGTGAGGTTCGCGTTGTCCACCCACAGGAGCGCCACATGCGCTGCTGGTGGAGCTGGGGATGAAGATCCGTGCTTGAGACTCATGGCGCTCTTCTTTTTCTTCTTCTTCTTCTTCTTGCCAATGCGCTTCTGAAGTGCGACTGACGGCTGGTTGTGCTGATCCCAAAAAAGCGAAAATGGGAGCTTGACAACGAAGGGACTGGTGGTCCCAGCACTTTTGGTTGATTTTTTTCTGTTTGTTTGGGTTTCTTTCCATGGAGAGAACCCATCGCGAGCGTGTGTTCACACGCGATCGCCTTTCCGTCCACGCACGTATGTAGCCATCGCTACTGCATGCTCAAGTCGTCTGGACACTCGACAATATCCAGAGCTGCCATGATGGTGGATTCGTTGCCTGTACTCAAAACTTGTTCATTCATTCATTCTTCTCTCTCGTCTTCGTCTTCTTCTCACATATATAGTAGCGTAGTAGTCGTCATAGTATCATGGTATCCAATGCGAACCTGGCGCTGACTGCTTGTCTCTCTCTCTCTCTCTTCTTCATTCACGCAGCCATGGCCAGTTGTTTTGTCATCGTTGTAGTAGAAGAAGTCGTCGCTGCGCTCCCGCTTCCTCTTCTCCTTGCTTCCAGTTCGCATTGGATGGCGCGCCATCATTCGCGCAGCGAGCCGCGCAGGATCTCCAGCTTGCTGCGCGCGTGGCCCAGCAGGTCCGGCTGCGAGCGCATCAGGCGCTCGAACACCTCGAACGTGATGGTGCGCTGGCCATCACCACCTTCAGTCGCAGAGATGCCCATGTCCGCGAGCACCTGGTCCACGCTGCTACCTTGCGGCTCGGCGCCGTAGAACGTCTGGTTGAAGCGCAGCATGCTCTCGAGCTCGCGCGCGTCGATCACGCCGTTGTTGTCCTGGTCGTAGAGCCGGAACGCGAACTTCATGAGCTCGTCCGCGCTGTTCGCGTGCGAGTTGAGCGCGCGCAGCCCCATGCAGAGCTCCCGGAAGTCGATCTGGCCGTTGCCATTGGCGTCCACGAGCGCGAACAGCCGCTTCAGCAGCACCGGGTCGTCGTTCGGGAAGAGCTGCTGCATCTCCTCGAGCGAGATCTGGCCGTCCTGGTTCAGGTCGTGCTTCACAAAGTACCGCACGAGCTTGTCGATGTCCGCGCCGCGCAGGTCCGTCAGACTCATCACCTCGCCGACGTCCGTGACCGTCACGACGTGCTCGTGCGCGTAGTGGCCGACCTGGAGCAGCAGCGCGACGTCTTCGAACGCGTGGTTCGTGCACTGCACGCCGAGCGCCTGGGCCATCACCTGGCGCACGTTCTCCGCGTACACTTCGGGCTTCTCGACTTCCTCTTGTGTGGGGAAGTACGCCGGCAGGAACTGCACCTCGAGCCGGTTGTACACCTGGCAGAGCATGCGCAGCACCAGGTAGATGCCCGAGACACCGGGCGACCAGCTCACGTCAAAGTGGCGGAACGGGTACTTGATGACCACGGGCTGGCAGGGCGTGCCCGATGTGAACGAGCCGACCTTGAACTTGGTGAGGTAGTCCTGGTTCGACGTCGTGCCCTCGGGGAAGATCAGCAGCGGCGGGAACTCGGGGGCCGCGATGTGCTCGGCGATCTCGCGCAGCGCGTGCTTGCGGCCCTCGGGCGTCGCGCAGTCGATCAGGATCGGCTGCGTCGTCTGCACGATCTTGCCCACCAGCGGGATGTCGGCCACGTCGGCCTTCATCGCGATGCTCGGCGCCAGGTAGTAGAGCAGGAACAGCCCGTCCACGAACGTGATGTGGTTGCACACGACGATGCGCTGCATGCCTTTCTTGCGGTCAAAGCCGCGCGGCGTGCTGATCGGGATCCAGTAGTAGCCCACGACGAACAGTCCGACGCGCACCAAGTACGGCACGGGCGACGCGAGCCACTGGCGCCACGCCGGGATCACGCGCTTCGTGCCCGTGCGCGCGTCGATGCGCTGGAAGCCCAGCAACGCGATGTTGCTCACGAGCGCGCAGAGCAGCACGACGACCGCGACGAGCAGCACGCGAAGCAGCGGCACGCCCAGCAGACACATGGCCACGATCTTGACCTTCTCGTACGCGTCGATCGGCGAGTTGTACCGGAACGGGTTCGTGCGCACAGCAGAGCCAGAAGAAGAAGACGACTGGGGAGGAGGCGCCGTCGACGTGACCTTCATGGTCGTTGTAGTGGTGGTCGTAGTCGTCTTCTTGACAGGGTGGTGGTGCGGCTCACTGCCGCTGGAGCTCTTGACGCTAGTCTTGCTGGAGCTCGTGGACGCGTATGACGGGTGCTGCGGCTGCTTGAGCGGCGTGCGGACGTCAACTGCGGACGGCGACGGCATCGTGGTGACGAAGTTGTTCTTGTGCGTGGCGTGGGGGTGGTTACTAATAAACGACGACCACGCGTGCCACTAATCGCTATTTATATGCGCACGCACGCACACACACGCAGTACGGGGCTTGCAGCGAATATGCGCGCGCGTAGGGCTGGCTCAATGGAGGAGCTGCTCGTCCTGTCTTGGGCAAGTGGTCGCGAGTGGTCGCGAGAAGCGAGAAGAGCTGTTGTTGAGAGCAGGCAGGCTGTGTCTCTCGCCCTGATTTTTTTTTCCTATCCCTTTCCAAGCTTTTTGGCTCGTGCTGGATACAGTGCCAACGTTCACTGCCAAAATTATCCCTTTCGTTTTCGCATCGTTTCTTATTTAGACGCTGAAGTGAAAAGTCCCACGCTCCAACAGCTGATCCATACAAAATCCAAGTCGAATCGGTTAAGAAGCTGGGACGCTTTTCCACGCAATTGATGAAAGTCCCGGCTTCTTAAGCGAATAGACTTCGAATTTGTATGTTCTGAACGATTTCACGAGAGACGTTCTATATTTGTAATCCCTAATAAGGAGTTTTTACAGAAACCAACCAACCTTTATGAAATGTGACCGCCCTGATTTGTTCAGTTGCAGGATCAGATCAGATCAGATACTGATAAATATCGAGCAATCTAACTCATCTGATTTGACTGAATCTAACTTGCTCGAAAAGGTATCAGATGCAGTGCGTTTCCTCAATATGCACCTATGATACACCTTGCACAGCGAGACTCTATTTCGACGGAGGAGCGCTGAGCCTGGGGCAACCCTGTGATGGGCCTCAGCACCCATCACATGAAGGTGGATTTGATTCCCAGATTGTGTGTCACACACCACCTTGGCTGTGCATTGTGGGTGCCAGAGAACAATGGGTATACTGCAATACATGCCCCACAAGCACAGGTGACGTCATTTTGTGACGTCACAGAAGGATTCCAGTACCTCTCGGTACAGAGTGACGGTCGCATGTACTAATCAGTACAGAGTGATTGTTCCATATACTAATCAAGTACAGAATGATTGTTCCTGCTAGGGGACTTGACTGGTGGCGCGGGCGACGTGTCTCCGGCAGTCGAAGTGAGGGGCGCCAGCCAGTCACTTCACGGGGAATCTTCCACAGGAATTCAAGTTCAAGTTCAGTGGGTTGAACCTCAAACATACCCAAGGAATTATATATCAGTTCAGTTCAGTAAGTTTTCTCTGCATCTGTAGGTTTTATGAATAAATCTTTAGGACCCCTTGAGGCAAACTAGGAGAAGCGACAGGAACCATAACAGCTGTTCAATTCAGTTGCAAATTTACCCCTAAGTCCTCAGGTCATCAATCTTCCGTCCAAATAGGGAAACGCTTCCTCAAGACGCGTAAGCGTGTGAGCCGTGCTGTAGTGAATAGAGCCCACTTACACTTGGAGCTCATCGAGCTCTACTTCCCACCGGGGCTGGTCGTCTTCCCACCTCGCGGGCGTTAGATCGGCACGTAGTACATAATTATCAGACATCTTTTTCTTCTTCTTCTCTAAGCCCCAACGATTAATAGCATAACGTTGCGCTGAGTTGGTCGTACTTCATAAGTTGTTTTCTCGTTCATCTCTGCCGGTGCGTGCAACTGCTACAGTTCGAGAACCGCGAGGCGGCGATCCGACTGATCGGGTCTGACCGACAGGACGACATTGCGTGCATCGGCCACTTCGAGATCAAGGCCGTGGACGCGATCGCGAACCCGTACGTGGCGGTCGGCGCGCTGCTGGCGCTGGCATCGCAGGCATTGAGCGGAAACTGAAGCTGCCAGCGAATGATAAACTACGGAGTAAACTTCTTATCGGTTTTAGAGGACAGTTTTGGTTCTAAAGATGACAGGTATTTCGAAACCTCTCTATATCGGGTGAGATTCACAGGCAAATTGGCGCTTTTTATTAGGGAATGTATCGGATTTGGGGCAAATTGGGTGTGAAAATGAGGGGTTAGGGAGCGAAGTCGAGTCACAGGTTCCATTTTTCGCGGATTTGCGAAGTCTGTTGTTTTGTATGGGTTTGGCGAAAAAGAGGACTTTTGGAGACAAAGAAGGTGCACTTGGCTGTGACTTTTAAGGGCTGGAGAGAGGTAAACGAGGCATTTTAGGCAGGGTTTGCGAGCGGGATAGGGTTTTGAAAGAGATCGGCGAATTTTTGAAGCGTTCAACCTTTTTGTGAAGCATTTGTTATGCAGATCTACCTAAAAATTGCGATCTGCAAACTCAAAAAGAGCTCTTGAGTTGGCTCTCTTTCTGTGAAACCCGCTGTCTTCAACCCACTGGCACCCACATCCGCCCAGTTCGCAAACTTTAATACAAATCCAAGTCAATTGCTCTTGTTGGGTGTGTCGTTTTTCATACATTGAGAGTAGGTATAACTTCAAACCCTACCCTACCCTCACGTCAGGTATGCTTATAGAAAACTCCCGATCTTTTTCAACCCATTTTGGGGTCTGGGCAATCACGCAGGCAACCTGCTATTGGCTCAACAATGACGGACCTGGCACCTCGTGCTGCATGCGACAGAAGAGGTCTGGGGTGGGAGCTCTTCTCTCTGGCAAGCGCAGCGACTCTTCTCCCAATGGGGACTTACGCGCAGACGTCCCACCTCACAATCCAATTTGCCAGCGAAGAGATCGCTTGGGACTGAAGAGGGCTCACTACACACCTTCGGTCATGCCTCCGATCACCAGCGAACGTATGGACAGCATCACGCGAACTAAGCAGGAGCACTACCAGCCAGCGGACGGACTGATCACCAGGGACCAGTTGGAGAGCGCGATTCGCGAATTCCATCGCCGTGAGCAGAAGTGGAGCGGCACCGACGACCTGCGCGTCCTGGTCGCTTGCAACGTCCCCATTGAACTATGGAACTGCCTCAGCAAAGTCCTCGCAGAGGACGACGCCTACCCGGACGTCTTCCTGGAAGCCGAGTTTGATGCGGAGGACGGTGACCACAATGGAGGTCTCAAGTCGGGGGCGAAACCAGTGGTGGTGGACGTGTTCATCGGCAAAGTAGCGTCTGAAATCCACCACGAGGTGCGCAAGAGCATCATCCAGAACCTCACCAGCAACTTCAGTATCGGAGATAACGCGGTGCTCGACCTCGCGCCAGCTCCCGTCGTGATCCCACCCTCACACAGTACCCCGAGCCAGCAGCGCAGCATCCAGAAGCGACCAGACCTGGCGATTCGAGCTCTGACCGGTAATAACGACGAAAGTTGCCCAGGGCCAGCCACAGATGAGGACCCTTCGTCCATTCGCGTGGTGATTGAGATCGAAGACCATCACCGTCGCCCCCAGGACTCGCTCGTGGACCTCAGTGACGAGTTCTTTCGCGCACTCCCTGTGCTGCACACGGCCGCGTTCGTCCGCATCTTCCGGCGCCGCGTCTCGCGACGCTTTGCGTGCGTGGCGATCGTGATGCAGCGTGTGGCCTCTTCCTCGTCCTCCTTCTCAGACGACGGCAGTGTGAGCGGCGTCATCACGGACGCCGTGAGCTTTGGGAGCTACCCGCTCAGCGCGAACCCCGTCGTGAGCCGCATCCGCCAATTGACGAGGGTCTCCGACACGAGACCGATCCCGCGCGAGATGGAGCCGCTCGCCCCGCATGATCGCAAATTCGGGAACCTGTGGGCGAAGAACCTGTGGGCGTCGAACCCGTCAGACCCGCTCAACCGCCCGTTCATCACGGTTCGCGCCACGAGCGCAGCGGAGGAGGAGAGAGCTACCATAACCAGCAGCAGTAGTAGTGCTGCTTCTTCTTCTCGAGCACTATCAGACAGAGATGACGGTGGTGCCTTGAAGATCTGGCTCTGGCCGATCTACCAGATCGCTCACGAGCGTATCCCGATATGACGAGCTAGTTACAGTACAGTACAGCAGCGTTCAAGGTGACTATCAAAGTCTCTCTCTCTCTCTCTCTCTCTACAGTAGTGCAAATGCTGACGACAAGAGATACGCATGCGATTGTGCTTTGCCAGTAGATCCATGACCAAACGGTAGCAGCCACTAGGAATTTGACTCTCAACCACTCTCTCAATCTTCCCCTCGAGCTGCGAAACCTCAACGTCAACCAGATCTTTGGCCAATCGTGACTGCAAAAGTTCCGACCCAGTCAACCAATCAGCCAGCCACTTCTTTCCGGCGAGAAGCGCAAATGGGGTAGTTATGCGCGAAGGGGTCCTCAAACCCCAGCCCACCATTACGGACAGACGGACACAGCATTATCAGCTAGGACTCTGAAGTCCAAGTCGAAGGAAGCTCGATGGAGAATTTGGGGGACAGCCTCGCGCTTATATTTCGATTCTCGAGGCCGTGCGCCATGGGATATGCAACCCTTGCATGGAAGAGATGGTCCTAGCAGACTTGAAGCACCCAGCCAGCTGCTGTCATGGTCTCAGGGGGAGCGCTCATATGCTTCAAATGGGGGCTATCCACCGATTTCAACGAACTAGACGACAATCAACAGCGCATGAAGGAAAAATGACCAAACGCGCCTAATGCGCTTTCAACACAGGCGCCTGCGAGCATGCGCAAAGTCCCGGGTCCAAACCAGAACCCCAAGGAGCTCCGTCGCAAATAGATGCACGCTACACTGACTCTCTCGGTGGTAGTTACGATAGATCCGTAGATCTATAGATATAGATCACCAGATATCACCTGATATTGATGGCGACGAACTTGCGTGGATGGCAGTCATTGTCAATAACAGCCTCATCGAAAAAAAGCAAAGACGGTGCTGGGCTTTGGTCAGGCTTTCTCTTGCCCCATTTCGACTCCGATCAGAGTTTGTCTGAGGCTCTTGGGTGCAAAATTCACTCGTGCTTGTGCTTCATTTCGTTCCATAACGAGCCTTTCCACACACAAGTTGTCCCAGTGTCAATTTGTATTGATCACTTTGCACACAAAAAAGATCGATGTACCCACTTGGGAAGCAAAAGTTGAAGCCATTATGGAAGAAAAATCGCACATCTTGAAGCTCACTTCAACGAAAAAAACAAAAGATCTAAACTTCAGACAGATAATAGATATTCGAAGCTTTACTACGATCCTCGACCCACGGTTTTGCACGTCGGCAAGGCAACGAGTCGATGTTGCCTTTATCTGAAAACAAAATTGTACAATGTCAAATTTAGCTTGAATTTCCACCAACAAACGAAACGACTCGGACAAGAACACCAGCGCAGTAGTCATTTGTTAAAGAGCGCCGCGAAGTCCTAAACTTGGCTTTTTGCAAGTTTCAGAAAAATCATAACAGAAGAAACGCCACTTGACCCAGGATCTCCTGCTTCCAATCTATCTATCTGCTTGGATCTGGTAGCCTCTGTCAATACCAGTGGGCGTAAACCGATCGAGTCAGCCGCACTGACCAACTGACTGACTGTGTGTGGATCAGGTTTGGCCATATTTGGACTATTTTTGCACTACGAGGCGATCACCTCATGCGCGCTTTCGCCATTTCCCAGAGCTCCAGACGCGAGGAAGACGCGCGGAAGGCGATGCGAGCGTAACGACCCAGTCAGAGGCGTTCTTGGGCTTGCCTCTTAGGGCTCTTTGGTGGCGTTCTCACCTGCGTTCTCAATGGTAAAGAACAATAGAAGAACTGCGCCGGCAAACTGGCTCACGAGGTCTTCCGCTCGGTCGATCGGTCCAAAGTGGCTGATGTAAAAGTTTGGACTATCCTTCATGAGTGTACTCTCTCATTCTGCTCTTGTCATTGCGTGGCCTTGCTGCGAAACAGAGAGAAGCATTTTCCAATTTGCCTTGTTCCTCATCGAACAAACTTCAACGAGCCTCGCACTCCCCAGGCTCTTCTTTCAAGGCATCTATCTGTCCACACACACACACACACATCCACACAAGCGCCGGTCTTCCGCCAGCTCTACCAGTTCATTCATCCAGCCCCAGTTCAAGTTTTCATTTCCAAACTCCTCAAATCATCAACATGGTCACTCAAGAAGCCGCGCACGTCCCGACGGACCTCGTGTTCTCGATCATGCCGGTGAACCCGAAGAAGAAGCTCTGCCCCGCCAACAAAGGTGAGCATAGACAGTTTACAGCGAGTCTTGAAAGGTGCTGGTCTTGATACTGGGAACTCACTTTTTCTCTCTTTCTCGTTGTTGCTATCTGTAGTGATCGTGCTCGGATCAAGCGGCGTCGGCAAGACCACGCTCGTGCACCGCCTGGCGTCCAAGAAGACACGTCAGCTCTGCGACTCCAGCATGCAAGAACCGAGTCTGCTCATGGGAGACTACCTGGAGCGGATGGCGCTCATCAACGACGAGCAGCAGCTCCTGAAAGTGCAGCTCTGGGATACCGCGGGCCAGGGCAAGTTTGGCGCCTCGGCGCTGCCAAACTCGTACTTCCGCCACGCGCGCGGCGCGATCCTGGTCTACGACGTCACGAGCCGTCGCAGCTTTGAAGAGATCCTCAGTACCTGGGTGCACCAGCTCGACAGCTGCGTCAATGCTGCGAGCACGTTCACGCTGACGCTCGTCGCGGCAAAGTGCGACGTCGCTGCCAGTGAGCGCCAGGTGACCAAGCAAGAGGGCGAGTGGCTCGCCAAGCTTCTCAGCGCCGACCAGTTCTTTGAATGCTCTGCGACCAACCCAGCGAGCTTTGATCAGTGCTTCAACGCGACTGCCAGCAGCATCGCCGCGTCGAAATCCTGGTCGGTTTCGATGAGCTCCGTCGCCTCGGCCTTGAAGCAGCTCCGAGCTGCCAAGCCAGAGCCAGAACCAACTCCAGCCCCAGTTCCAGTGGTGGCACCAGCAATCCTGCCAGCGCTGAGTATCAGCGTCCGCACGCCTTCGCAGCCCAAGATGGCCGAGCCGACCTTCACGCACGCGTTCAAGGCATCCAAGCTTCGGAGCCCGTCCGTACACTTTGCGCCTCACGACAGCATGGCTCTGTCACTGTCGTCGCTCGTACAGGTGAACAGCGCCGAGCGCATGGTTCTCGTCGGTTCCGCGGCGCTGCTTGTCGTGACGCCAGCGTTGCTACTCTTCCTATTCGCGGGCGACAGCGCGGGCGGCGCGGCAACTGTTGTGAATGCGTGGGTCGAGAGCCTCAGCGACGCGGCGTGCGCGTCACTCGCGGCAGTCAGCAGTGTAGTGTCCGCGTGAGTGAGTAAGCCAGCGATGGCGCGCGTGCCTGTCGTGTCGAAGGGTGGTGGAGAGGTATCCAGTGAGCACTGGGGATCCACTAGTATTTAGTGATGTGGCGTGGTATTATTGTGTAGTGCTTTGGGAGATAAGAAACAAGAAAAGAAAGAAACCCGCATGCGGGAATCCAATTCCATTCTGGTTGTTCTGTCGGCGTCAACGGTTCGCCTGTTTACATCGTAAATGAGCTTTTCGTGGGTGAATGAGTGACGTGGCGCGCACCACGTCACAGATTTGGAGGCAGGAGTGAAGGTCGTACTTGCTTGGGTACACACACTAGTGCAGTGAAACGAGCTGTTGCCGCTTAAACAAAAATGGTTTCTTTCATTGAATGTCCTTCCTCACGGGATATATACTCATGCGTGTGTGCTAGACACACTGTACACATACATACAATCCTACGTCGTTCATCCGCTCAAAAGTCGAAACCTACCAACCATGCTCTGAGAGCCGAATGCTCGTTCTTCCCAGCTTATATAAAATGCTGCGCGTCTTGTTTCACTCCTCTTCCTTCGCACGAGCTTGTTTGTTTGTGTTTCTTGTGTGTTTTCTTCATGGTGGTGGTCGTTCTCTTCTCCCCGGTGAGTGCTCCAGAAGTACATTAACAATACTCCCGTCATCCCCATTCTCGCCCTCTCTCTCTCTCGACTTCTCTCCAGAGCGGCGTTTGTTTCCTTTCTCCGGTGGTTCGTCTTCTCGTCGATTCCCCACCACCTAAGCGCGTACTTTCGCTCCAAGGTAAGGGACATGGCTCAGGACGTACACTGTGGCCACCTTCACCGTGCCGTAGGTGGACGAAGACACGTTCACCACCTGGGTCGTCGTGTAGTCCTTGACTCCGACAACCGTGCCGTACGCGGCAGACGACACGTTCACCAGCTGCGTGGTGGTGTAGTCCTTCACCTTCACGACACCTCCGACGGTCTTGCCGACCACGGACGAGACCGAAGAAGAGCCCTTCGAGGCCACAGACGACGCAGTGTCCACCACG
>JAADVK010000947.1:0-14089 GCA_023334975.1 Globisporangium sylvaticum | reverse complement strand
CGAAGATCAATCGCTGCTGGTCTGGAGGAATGCCCTCCTTGTCCTGGATCTTCTGCTTCACGTTGTCGATCGAGTCCGACGGCTCCACGTCCAGCGTGATGGTCTTGCCCGTCAACGTCTTCACGAAGATCTGCATCTTGAGTGTGATGTGAAGAGGGGAGGCTTGGTTGAGTTCTGTTTGGTGGTCTTGATCACCACGAGGCAAATTGAAGAATGAGCAGTCGAAATGCGCTGCTTGTCCTTGCGTGGGTTTCTTTTGCAGCGTTTGAAGAACACCCCTTCTCTCTTCTAGCCAGCTATTTACCCTTCAAGCTTCCCAACTTTCGATTTCGATTCCAGAATTTTCTTGCATACCAAAAACAAGTGTGCGGATTTGTCTGCGACAACTTCTCCCGACCAGAATAATGATAGTTTCGAAACGACATGACCATCATTCAGACAAGCTTTCTTCTGATACAAGTCAGAAATCTGGGTTCAAATTGCTCTGTTATGAGACACGAACCGTGTCTGCTGCTGACCAAACGGAACATTCGAGGCAACTGAGCGAGAACGTTCGCTGGGAAGGAGGGATCAAAGAAGATCAGATCGCATGCATCATACCGTGTCCTGAGAGACAGGAGTGAATTCAGATCAGATGCAAGGCGTGGGTGACGTGGCTTGACGTGGTGCATTGATTGATTGAGAAATGGGTTAACTCTGGCTGTTGCTTCCAGAAAACGTGAAGGGAACCTTGGCGAAGTTCTGCATGTTCTTCTTCAGACTCTCGGTCATGTCGCTCATCTTGCCCTCCATCTCGGCGATCTTGCCGGCCGGCTTGCGCTGCATGCCCAGCGTCTCTAAATACACGACCTGCTCGCTCTTCTTCAATCCCTTCATGTTCATGATGCTCTGGAAGTCGTCTGCATTGCCCTCTGGCCACATGATCTTGAAACTCTCGACGAGCATCTCGTTCGGCGTGCCGATGAGCTTGAGCACATTTTCAACCTTCGCGATCTCGTGGGTCACGAATTTCGTGTAGCGAGCTGGAATCACGATTGACGAGCCCGAGGACGACGACGACGACGATAGCGAAGAAGTTTCGTGACCCAGAGTTGGGAGCTGAAGAAACAGCGTTTTCAGCGCGTACACGTCCAGCAACAGCTGCTGCGTGGCGACCTGGTTCACCTTTCGGCACTTCATCACAGCTTGCAGGATCTTCGGCACAAATGATGCTGCGAACTTGTCGTAGAAGTTCGTAAAGTACAGCCCCGAAAGCATCTGGCGCAGCACAGGGACAAACGAACGCAGCTTCTCTCCAATCTGCATCACGTACTCGCTTTCATCGCCCACAGCCTCCCATGTCTGCCAGTTGGCTTTCGACATGGAGCTCAAATCTTCGTCAAGCAAGGTTTCAAGACCTGCAACAATGCACTTCATTGCCGCGGCGCCGACGTCGTGCAAAGTGTCGATTTCTTGCGAAAGCTCGATGGATTCGCTGAACGCTTTGTCGATTTTGCCTCGAATCACTTCTTCGAGCGATGGAAGCGTTTCAGCGCAGTACTCTGCCGTGTTGATCACGAAGCACAACTCCTCTTCTTGTTTGTCGTTCAGCTTCACCTTCATCGAAGTTGATCCATCAGAGTTCATCGCGCCACCTGGAGGAGACGCAGGGAGCTTCGCGAGGAGGCGTTGCGCGTACAGGTGAAGGCAGCGCTTGAACTCGTTATGCAAGTCGAAAAATGTCTGACCATTTGTCAGCGCGAGACAACGCTTGACGGAGTTGCGAATGTAGGCAAACATGTGGACGGAGCTGGAGAACACTGGAAGTTGCCCATTTCGATCGACGATCTCGGAGCTCATCACTTCGCTGATCATCTGCTCCATGTTCTTTCTCTCAAGAGCGACATACGCTGTCATGAAAGGGTCAAACGATCGTGAAATGATGCCTCGGATCGTTGGCAGCTCTTCGTCGCCTCCAAACAGCTCCCCATTCTTCTCCATCTCGGCTTCCAGCGCCTTCCGTTCCGCTTCTCTCTTTCGTCGCCGGTGCTTGCGCTTAATACCCTCCGCAGAACCGGGATCAATGATCTGCCCGTCCTCATCGAACTCATCCTCCTGCTCGACACCTCCAGGGGTCGATGACGTTCCTTCAAAACGCTGCGCCACATCGCGTTCGAACATGAGCGTTCGCTGGAGGTTCTTCAGCAGCAAAGTGACGTCCATCTCGTCAGGAGAATGCGCACCAATTTGAGCGAGTAGATGCGTTCGAGTCACTTCGCAGAACTGAATGCACATGCGCCGGCTCATGCGCCAATGCTTCGGGAACACCAAATCCATTCGCTCGTCAATCACGGAGAGCATTTGGTAGAACCACGGGTAGCGCTTCTCTGCCATCTGGAGACCCACACACTCACCGCCTGGTCCAAACAGCTTTTCATACGAACCCAATTGCTCTTCGCAGAAAGACCGGATGAGTTTTCCGCGCGTTGCTTTCCCAAGAGCATCCACCACGGCACATGCAGCTGACAGATTGTTAAACACCGCTTGCAGCTCTTCTTCTGTCGAGAAGTTTTCCTCGAGGCTTTCGAGTGGACCGATGGCGCGGAAATCAGCGAAGATCTGAGCGCTGATCTCCTCTTGAATTGTGCGAACTGTTGAGTGCAGCTCCACGATTTTGCTGACGTTCGAGTAGCTGTCAAAGTGCGTGAAGAGCTGGTTCACCGCTTCCAATAACGAGGCTGCTTCACGGTAGTTTCGCTGAGACGACATGAACTCGAGCTGATCGACCGCATTCACGAGCATGTGTAGACGCTTGAGCGAAGTAAGCGTGTTCTGCAAATGGCGCTTCGCGTAGTCCAGCTGCTTGATATCGCGGCAAATCTCCTGCACCATCACTTCCGAGTGTTCTGCTTTCCCTCGGATGTCATGGATTTTGTGGAACAACTGCTTCACAGCCATCTTCGCTTCCTTGAGGTCGGTGAGTGCTTGATGAGCCGCAAGACTTTGCTCTTGTGAAGCCTGCGAAAGCGCGTCATCCAGCTCTTTCATGCGCACGCGGAGGCGACTGACAAACCCGCCGATGTCGGACAAACTCTGCTCGTCCGGAAAGTTTCGGTTGATAAACTCGCGCGCATCGAACTCTGGTCGGTCCAGCACATCTTCTGATGGCAGCACCTAAGCAAGCAGGGGTGGTTGTCATTGGCATGCCCATGAAGCCATTCACATAATGCACAACACAAAACAAGTCAGCGACGTTTGCAGTCATGAGGATAATGTACACGCCACGCGCGATCACATCGGTCAATCGCGCACCTTGGCAAGCGTGTCCTCTACGGTGCGCGGCAGCTTGGACGCGTTGCCATGCTGGTTCTGCGGCGGCGGCGCCTGCTTCTTCTTGGGCTCGTCGGCCTTCTTGCCGAAGCGCAGGATCGAGTCCATCGCGATCCGTCGATTATCGCCGCCTCCTTTGAGTGTGTGATACTGATTCCCCCTGAAAGGGCTTCACTCATCATTTAGAAACCTTATTCGTGTTTAGTTCATTTCTATTTCTAATTGACAAGAGTTGAAGTTGTGACCATCACTCCTGACTTTCCTTTTGAAGAGACGTCAGCGTCAGAATGCGGAATTGGACAACAACAAGCATGGATCATTTGTTAACAAGCGCGTCACAATAATGTGGAAGAAGAAAGCCGGCTCGGGCTCAGCGTCCTCCACTGGGAAGCGCTTCCTGCGTGTGCACGCGGAAGGCGCGCAGAACATCCACGCGAGCGACTCCAAGTTCTCGCTCGATGCCAAGCCCGACCCGTACGTCGTGTTCGTGCTGAACGATGTGACGCACAAGTGCGACCACGTGAACGACGTCGAGCCGATCAAGTACTTTGCGTGGCCGAATGCAGTAAAAGACTTTGAGGTCACGCAGGAGAAAACGCTGGCCGACACGTCGCTGGTTGTCCATGTCAAGGACAGCGATACGATCAAGGACCGATACATTGGCGGCACGACCATCCCGCTCGGACCTCTCTACGCTGCGATGCAGAAGAACGTGCTCTGCCAGTCCGAGATGTTCACGTTGGAGTTTGCTGACGAGAAGTTTAAGAAGAAGAAAGACCGGCGAAATCAAGCTCACCATCACATTGGTTGAGGATAAACCTCCACAGGAGTCCACTGCTCCGCCTTCATCGACCTCGAATGCAGAGGCTGTGGAAACTCAGCCACCAAGACCGCTCCAAGTTCAAGATTCTGCGAAATCAGTTCCACTCTTAGAGAGCTCGGTCCTGTCGAATCAGCCAGCGGAGCCAGCAAAGAGTGATCCCATTGAACCTGAATTGATCCCAAATCCTGATCCGAAGACCGAAAAGGACGGCGCAACAGCTGAACCAAGCGTGGAGACTGATCCTCAAGTCAGCGCTCCTCCATCAGCAGAGCCTGAGACGACTTCATCAAGAGCGAAGCTAGAGCGCCAAAGCACTTCTACCAAGAGAGAAATCAAGGCAACACAACGTCAGACAACGACATGTGCATTAGAGCCCATCGCAACTGTCGCCACATCTGAAGAAGCGGTCAAAGCAGAGGCAAACGCACCTCAATCAATTCCAGCGACAGACCCCATCGCTGCTGACGTCGCAGGCCCAGCCACTGCAGCTGCAAGCAAGCTTGTTAAAACATTGACGATCGAGCTGGTGTCGGCAAAAATCTCACCCGTCCAGTTAGCCTTGGGGCGATTTTTGATCGAAAGCCGGATCCGTTGGTTGCGCTTGAGTTTTATGGGATGTCGAAGGTGTCAACAGCGCTGAAGGATGTCGATTTGAAGAAGCCAGTCGAACAGAAGCAGCTTATGCTGGCGTTTGATCTCCCGCTCTCCATAGCGACGTCATTTTCGCGGAAAAGAGTGCGTGTCATATTTCCCACCGGCAGCAGGGCAAAACGCAATGGGGCGAGTTTCAGCAATGACCAGTGTTCTCAATGACGCGACAAAGAAGAAAGGGTCGTCTCCTGATGTCAAGGCGGAAAGGAAGGAAGAAGAACTTGTACTTCCTGTGATCGCTTATGACGGCGATACTGCGAAAAACTTCATGATTGAGCTGAAGGACAAAAACTCGGTCACGAAGGATATCCAAGTAGCTGAGCTCTCGCTGCCTGTGCAAAGCGTTGTCGCTTCCAACGGAGATCAGCTAGCGGATTTGGTGCTGGAATTGGAGCTTTGCGGTGCGAAGAAAAAGCCGGCGAAGTCCAACACAAATGCACAAACTGTTCAACTCAGCTTCAAGGTTCGGATTGTGCCACTGGGATCCCCTCTTCTAGGAAACTCGCTGTTGTCTGGGATAGTCGTGGCAGTTTTTCTCGTCAAGGGCGTGCTGAAGTTCGACACCGACGCTGAGAAGCAAAAGCACATCCAGGATTCGATTGGTTTTGGGTTGAACACCGACTATTTGAGCAACCAAAAGAAGCGCGGCTTTTGTCATTCGGGAAGCACGATGAGGAGGCTCAGACCGACAAGTTCCGTCCGCAAAGCGACTTGACTATCGAGTGGAGAACGTGTTGGGGTGTCGTCAATTCCAGTAAACAAGTTGCAGCTGCGAAAGACAAGGACAGTCTCGAGGTGGAAGTGCAGCTCCTCCAGATAACAGGCAACAAAGCACCAAAGTCAATCGGCAGCGCGCAGCTGAATCTGTGGGCTCTTCTGAACAACTCCAGCTCCACCAGCAACCGACTGACTACAACGCAACGACTATCCGGTTCGGAGAGAACGCTTCGATCGCTCCTGAATTTGCGGTTGCGTACCGCTCTGCAAAGGAAGAGAACTCAGTCGACCAGAAATCCACGAAAGTCAGTGAAGTGTCAGTCTTCAAATCCGCTGTCCACGTCCCAAGTGAGAATCTCCACCTCCTTGTTGTGAAAGCCCAAAGCCTTGTGTCGCCGAATCCGAATGAGGAGAAAGTGGAGGACTTGGACCCCGAGGTGCGAATATCAATCGAGCCCAAGTACATCAAGCGGAAAGAAAACCCTGTTCGGTCGATGCTCAAGACTCGTCCGCTGGAAAACGCGGGCATGAATCCGACGTGGAATGAATACTTGCGGCTTGAGTATCGTCTTCCACCGCCGCCAACAGTTGCAGCTGACGTTCCTGTTGGGAAAGCGATTGAAGAGAACAGCGCGTACGCTCTCTCGCTGCAAATGCTGCCTCCGCCGATCGTTCAAGTCGGGATATACGGCATCGAAGTTGTAAGTACTCCTTTTGCAGTCTTTCCATGCTCCTGCCTGATGTTTCTTGCGGTGAGTCCTATTAACACTCGCGTCTTTGTCGCACATTTTCACCAGCCAGGAGAGCGAAATGGGAGCAAAATCATCGGGAAGGCTGAAGTTCCTCTCAATGCGTTCCTGTTGTCGAAAATTGACCCTTCCCAAGACACTCAGAACGCCGTCTCCTTGAAAATCGACGCCCACTTGCTGGACAAGGTGACGGGAACTCTCTTCGTTGAAGGAATCTTCGAGCCTCTTGATGTCGACAAAGGGGCGGAATCAGAAAAGCAACAGGAAATGGTGCGGACCTTGTGTCGCTCAATTGGGAGAAACCTTAGCGTCAAAGCAAAAAGTGCTCGAGCCAACGCTGATACAGGGAGCCCAGCAATTGCGACCCGAGTTTGTCTTCCAGGTCGACTGGAGGTTTATCTTGTCTGTCTCCGGTATGACGGCAGCGTGGCTGCAGATGGCCGTGCCTTGTTGGCTCACGTGTGGTTGAGCTCGAGTATGGAGGATCGAAAAGAACTAAAGAGCAAGGCGGAAAGCAGCAGCTGCAGTATCGAAGGAATCGAAGAAAGCGGCATTGTGTGGGATCGACAAGCGACACTGTACGCAAAAGACATTTCCTCCGAGCTTCTTCGCATCGAGATGTTGACCATGACGTAAGTGTGTCTGCTCTCTCTTTTGCTATCTTTTACAATCACCAACTAATTCTATCCTAGTGGCAAAACTGTAGGGTCGATCAAGCTACCGCTTTCAGGGATCCAATCCTACGCAGCTGGACAGATGGCGCACGATTGGCACCCGCTTGTTGCTCCAGTCACAACGGAGAAGTCGTCGTTATTCTCAAAGGCAGCACCTCCACATGCACACAAGGTGATGATCGGGGTCGCGTTCTACCCCGACCAGATTGTATTCCAGCCACTGGACCGCGCAAGTTCTGTCATTGACGACACCCAGGATCCTGTGATAGTGCTACGATGTGGAAAGCTTGTGTTCGGCGATGAAGCTCGAGACAGGTCAGCCATTGCGAATACTGAATCGACTTCAACTGTAAGCGTGAAGCAGTTTGAAGAAGTTGCGTGCAAGTTCGCCCTCCTTGGTGATGCTACGGCAGGTGGTAGCGCTACCAGCTCTTTCCAGAAGCAAGTTGCTGCTCGAAACAGCTTCGTGGAATGGAATGAGCTACTGTCGCTGGAGCTTGGAGTATCACCTCGCAAATTCGTCCAGCGCTCGCTTGCAATCGGCGCGTGCCCGATTCTTCGAATTGAGGTTGTCATCAAACGAAAGAGTGGACGTTTTCCGGAGCAGCTCACGAGCTACGAGCTATCTCTTGTTGGGGTGCTATCAGGTGCGGAAATCGGCAAGATTCCGCAGTTGTGCACGCTGTACAGTGCTGATGAAAAGGGTACGACCAGCTTCATTGGAGTCCTGCAAACCGAACTGATGACCATTCCGGCGGCGGTATTTCGCGCTCACCAACCAGAATCGCTGTTGAGAGATGCTGTGTTGGCGAATACTCTCCCAGGTGTTCTCTGCATTCGTTTTATCGCAGGCAGGAACCTCACTGATGTGGATCCGGATGGCGAGCAAGAC
The DNA here is from genome assembly GCA_023334975.1 of Globisporangium sylvaticum. NCBI lineage: Eukaryota > Oomycota > Peronosporomycetes > Pythiales > Pythiaceae > Globisporangium > Globisporangium sylvaticum. Next base: position 6,274 of record JAADVK010000947.1, on the reverse strand, counting down.
CCATACGTTGTCGCCAAGCGTGCTCCGTACTTTCCTGCCTCAAACGCGCTCATGAATGCGTGCCAGACTGGCATTTCTATGAACGGCGGCTGCCATCCGCAATGGAACTCGCCAGTCTATCACTTGCAAGTCCGCGATCTCCGAACCGATTTCCTTCGCATTGAGGTGATCGACAGCAATGAAGAAGACCATCTCCCAGACGCACTCATCGGCTCCCTCAGTATCGCTGCTGCGTCCTTATTTTGTGATGAAGTCGCGCCACGCTCCAAGCAACGAGGGAAAGCAAAGTGGTTCGAGACGTGGTTGCCGATCTACCCTATCGGAAATGAAAAGAGCGACTACATTTCGGGTGAAATCCGCGTCGACTATCGATTCATATCCCAAGATTACTACTTGCACGCAGGGAATTATGTAGATAACGCGCGTGGAACGTCCCCATTCAAGTTGGATGCCCAACGAGAAGAACCCTCGAAGTCAGGCGCTGGAAAGATCTACTTCCACATTGTTCGAGCAAAGAACATCCCGTGTACCAAGGGAATGCAGCCTGGAGTGCGAGTGGCGTGTAACGAGACTGGGTTCTCCAGAGTGTCCAAGCCAGCAGTCGGTTCCATCCTGAATCCCGAGTGGGTGATGAGATCATGGAAATGGAGTGGCCGGAACACGATGACTTATTGCGACGTCCCACTGCTGTATCGGTTGAGATCGTGGACCTATCTGTGCGGACAGCGAACGCGAGCGCCACGGCTGTGATAACCTTTGGGTTTGTCAACTTCGACTCTTTTCTATCGCACCCCACTGCGGCGAGCTACGTTTATCACGACTTGGGTGGAAGTCGAAACAAAGATGCTCCATCTTGCATTCTTCTTGGCTGTCGATACATCCCAAAGGAGCGAGAGAAAGACGTGACGCCATTCCAGCGAAAGCAAAAGACGATTTCAAAGGAACGGAAGGACAGCTGCACCTCAAGGTCTTGCAAACCAGATTCGACATCCCGGCTGTTTTCCATCGAATGGTGATGAACAAGAAGTAGACTCTCCGGTTTCGACTGCTGACTGGGCACACAAAGACGAGAACCGGATCGAAGTGCAGGCGCAGCAGTTCGCTTTTCCTGAGGCTACGATCAGCACTTTAGTGGAGAGCGACGGAGTGACTGGCTGGCAAGTGAGGACCACGAAAGAGGATCCTTCAGTTCCCAAACACTCGCTGCTCTTTGACTGTGCAACTTCTTCAGAGAAATCCGGATCCGATCCTGATCTGCGAGGTAATTCTTCAAGAGCATGATTCGAAGGATGAGAGCGAGGAGATGCTGGGCGAGCTGGAGATCCTGATTTTCGACTTTATCTTGCTGGATGGTCGTTTGGCGTGTTCGTGGTACCCGATTTCGATCACTGCTGGCCAACTGGATGCTTTCAAAGGCAGTTCTTCGAAGCCTGGAGCCGCCCAACTCGGTGAAACCAAACTGGAGCTCCAGTACCTACCAAGTCTGGTAAAGGACAAAGAACTCAAGCCTGCGCCACCGGCCAATGAGCTCACAATCCTATCAATTCAGGTCGTCGAAGCTCGGAATTTGCCCATTTCAGCGCACCAAGTCTGCGTCGCTGGAGTGGACATGCTGGGTTGTACCATGGAAACAATGCCGAATCCAGCTTCATCGACAGAAATTGGCAACACGGTGCAAAAGGTTGTATGGAATGAGACTCTGGAGTTCCCATTTCCAGAAGAGAAACTCCGAACCGCAAAAGGCTTTGCCGTAAAAATCCAGGTTCGAGATGCGCTGCAAGGTAACAAAGTAGTTGCTTTTTGCAACTGGGTCGTCCCTTCAAGCGTGCTTGATGGCAATGGTGCAAAATCTCCTACAAATCCGAATCAAGGACTCGGTGAAGCAGTGACGTCGAAGCTCGAACTCGAGAAGGGCGACAACCAGTTGACGAAGAAGTCGAGCGAAAACGAGCCACCGAGTGAAATCAGCTTGGTGTTCAGAAGACTACCGAGTAAGGAGCCGCAGCAATCTGATCCGCGTGGTGCACAGGTGCCTGCGCGAACTCAGTCCGACAATCGAGTCGGGCTGTTCTAGTGGTGCTCGAGAAGCGTATGGTCAGCTGTCATTGCTGAATTTGCTCACCGATCCGAAAGCAGAGACGGGCTGCTCTTACCCAGTCCAAGTGCCGATGACCACTGCTGATCTGAACGTCGCCAACCGATCAATGCTTCACCTGGAGCTCAGTTTCATCGAGGACGCGATGTCTTTCGATGAAAAGCAAGCCCTCGACGCAAAAGTCCGTAAAGAAACAGCGTTTAAACTCGCTGAAGGAACTGCAGAACTGAAGAAATCGTTCGCGTTCATGGGCGGAGACGAAGAAACGCCACTGAAGATCAGTGTTTTGAAAGAGCATTTGCTTGCGGACGACTCATCGAATCGAATGGAGCAGCGAAGAAAGCGCGAGAAGTGCTTTAGCATGCAGCGGATATGGAGACCGATGGGGATCTCGACGATCTCTTCGCCGCAATGGACGTGAACGGAGACGGCATGCTCTCATGGGACGAATACGCAGACCACATGCAGAACATGCACGCGTTGGCGCACGCGAACACGACAAAACCCCAGTCAACTAACCACGAGACTAAAGAGGTTGACGAGGTTCAAAGTGACGCTGAGCGAGAAGAAAAGAATTACGATAGAGATGACGACGTTATTGATGAAGAGGACGACTCACCGCAAGTCAGCAGTATCAGTTCGCTCTCAAACGTGGCAAAGCCTCTCGACAAACAGCAAGTTGGGGAGCTTGAGAAAGCGGACGAATACACGGTGCCAGCTCCAGCGAAGCCAGTTGCTGCGCAAACTGCGAATGCTAGTGATGCGGATGATGAACCAGCTGGACAGCGTCGAATGTCCACCAAACCGAAAGACATCGAACCTGTTCGGAAGATGTCAAACGCCCCTATGCCCTCATCTAAGCCCCCAGCGACCCAACGTCCAAACCAGACCGAAAAGATGGCGAAACCTGAGCCACGAACTCCCCCAGAGCCCAGACAACACACAATTCCACAGGAGAGTTCACCACCAGTTGTCCAGAAGAAGCGCTACCCAGTTTTGAATTCGTACGTTCTCGATTGGAAGGTGGAGGATGTCATGCTGTGGCTAACTTCCGAAATGGAGCTCGGCCAGTACTGCGACGCGATCCAGAAGAACGCGGTGAACGGAAAATTGCTGCTGACGCTGAGCGAAGAAGAGCTGGAAACGGAGATTGGTGTCGTCGCTCCGTTGCACAAGCGCAAACTCATGAACCAAATTCGTGAGTTCCAGGACAAATTCGGATCCCCATCAATACCTCTGCAACTAGCGAGCCCTGGGAAGAAAAAGAATCGAAAGCTGCAGCCGCTTGAGACTGTGATTTATGGAGAAACCCCAGCGTTCATCAAGCGCGAGCAGCTCATCTACCAAGAAAAGCAGAAAGCAACCGAGGACTCGAATTCGAGAACTCTTAAAACTGGTGGAGGTTTGGAGGGCGTCAAGGCTCTTCGAGCGACGGCAAGACTGGTCCAACCTACACAACCGTCGTCTGTAAACCCCACGCCTGGTATTCCAGTTCTTCAGGGTGAGAGCTTTGTCGACGCGATGCAAGACATCATGGAATCCGTTCGACCGAACAGTCCGCCTCCAGAAGAAGACATCCCGCCAATGCAAGTGCCACAGAGCCTGTCGAGTGCCGTCTATCCGTCGGAGCCAATTGCGTTCCCAGTGATCCAAATCGGGTCTGTGACCAACACCGACGAGCTCTTCGAGATCGTCAAGCAGCGCATCCAGCAACTCAGTCGAGTGTTACTGCCTCTTTCCAAGAGGTTCACGAGACGTTCAGCGATTTCGGAGACGTGGAAGACGACCAGAGCGATCCGGGAGACCAGGAGAACGACGAGGATGAGAAGGTCGGATTGCACTTGGTCTTCCACGCCTTCACGTCCAAATCCAAGTCTCCCAAGATCTCTCGCGCCAAGTTCCAGGACGGACTGGCGTCGTTGCTGTTCATCGACGTGTCGTGGCACCAATTCGATCTACTTTTCCGACGCCTCGATGTGGATTACGACGGCGAGCTGAGCTTCGACGAGTTCTGCGACGTCTTCCAGCGAGACCACCTGACGTTCCAGCAAGACGACCTCCGATTTCTCGAAGACGTGCTCGTGAATTTCGCGATTGAGAAGCTCGAGACCCAGCAGTGGACGCTCATTGAGCTCTTCAAGGCGTTCGACCGCGACGGCGGCGGCGAGATCTCGATCGCCGAGTTTGCCACGCTGGTGCGGTTTTTGTTCGCCAAGAAAGACATGCGGCGGCTCAAGAGCGAGGAGAACGAGTCCCAGAAGCGCAACAAGCGCCTCGTGTACCTGCTCATGTCGTGTCTGGACGTGTCGGCCGATCGGCGCATCAGCCTGCAGGAGTTCTTGCGCTTCTTCTTCGTCATGTGGTCGTCGCGGCTCATGGAAGTGCAGGACCAGCTCTTTGACCGTGAGTCGCGAGTGGATACGACCACGAAGACCAGAGACGTCATTGAGAGCCTGCGTCTCATGAAGAAGACGATGCGGAAAGCGCTGCGCACCAACTTCTCGCGGCCGTTCCGCGACTCCATGCGATGCGTCGATGCGAACAGGCCGAGCCCCTTCAGCGGACTGCTGTCGCGACTGCAGTTGCTCCCCAGTCAGCCGAGTCCATTGAGCACCAGTGCGACAACGAGCACCAGCAATCAACAGCAAAGCACGCAGCCGCTCCAGGTCTGGCAAGTGCTCCAGGGTCAGACCTCAGCGAGCCATCGAGATCCAAAGTCCATTACAGCACTGTATGCGGAAACGAAAGCCAAAGCCACGGAAGAGTCACGGAAGCGCGTGCAGAAGGGCAAGAACGAGGTCCTTCGCACGCGGCAACGCGAACCAGAGCGCGCCAACGCGGTGCTGCAGAGCCCCTCGGCACAGATCAACCTGGATGGATCCGCCAAGCTGAAGTACGACCATCGGAACTCCAAGTCAAGGTAAAGAAAGCAAGGTCAGTCTGTCCAAGAAGCGTGCAGCATTATGCCGAAAAGGCAAGCAAGCAATTGCATCAACCCATATTTATTACCACACGAATCATACATGTATGGATCCACACGCTAATACACAACCGAGCATAACAGCCACACATCACACACTCACATACATGAAGGCAGTCGCTCGGCACTGGCAACGACAAGCGCTTCAGGACCCACCCCATGCGACGAACCTTCCGCGCGCTTGATCTCGACGGCTGAGGGATGCCCAAGCGATCCCACTCCTCCAGCTACTCGCATCTATTTACGCAACCCAGAGCAATTGGCATCGCAGCGCATAACGTACCCATTAACCGCCCCTCTTCTGCGCTTGATCTATCGCGAGCGCACCATGTAGCGTCGCATTCACACCCGCTCGATCCACGCGGCAAAGCAGCAGGAAGCGCAAACCGCTCAGTTTTTGTATTTGTATCCAGAAAGGATTGCGAGACCATCACTCGGTTTTCTCACGGGTTGACTTTTCCTGTTTGCTTCCTGGTGGAGACTCGACACACATTTTACTCGCAGCAAATCCGCACAGTCAATATTTGTACGATGAGATGTAGCGTACCTTGCGGGCTATTGCTCGTTGTCGTTGGATCCTTCGAGGACATTCATAGAAAAGTGCACCCGAAAGAGAAACATTGCTCCCTCCCCTACCCCGCTCTGACGGCGCTGATTCTCCCCTCGCTCTCAACCCCACGGTGCGCGTCCGAGGTCTCTCAGTTGACGATTTCGTATTGCGTTTTGTATGACATGTCGCTAAGAGAACGAGGGTGCGCATGCAGCGCTTCACCTTTCCCAGATTCGGAGTGATGGTCGCATTTTGTTTCCAGATTCAAGCTGCTCAAATCCGCAAAGGAAAATGGAGCAAATGTCGAAGCACAGCATACGTAGCGTACATTTACGCCTTTTATTCCGGTTGCTTCAACGTCGCATTCTTCTGAGAAGGTGTTTCTGGAAACATGCAAGCCCAGCGCTTCCATGACGCTTCCTCGTCTCGTTCATTTCCCATTTGGACTTGTTCCACGCAAGGCACCAAAAGCACCCGCACCACCACCAAGCGCACCTCCTTCATCCCTTCAAGATGCAGATCTTCGTGAAGACGTTGACGGGCAAGACCATCACGCTGGACGTGGAGCCGTCGGACTCGATCGACAACGTGAAGCAGAAGATCCAGGACAAGGAGGGCATTCCTCCAGACCAGCAGCGATTGATCTTCG
>JAADVK010000946.1:0-14103 GCA_023334975.1 Globisporangium sylvaticum | reverse complement strand
GTCTCGAACGGGAGTGAGCGACAACACGTTGCCCTGGCTGCAGCAGAACGTAGAAAACCACGCCAGCGCACTGCACATTGTGGCTTTGCGGAGTACCCTGACGATCACCCAGAAAGCGGTTCCTGTGCTTTCACAGAGCTTGCGTCGCGAGAAGTCCTGGGCTGCAAACGAAACAGCGCGCGCTGGGTCGGAGAACGACTCGACCCTCGGTGTCATGAAGACGGAGGCGGCTGAAGGCACAGTGAGTGAATCCCTCTTCTCCAGGCATGAGCTGGTAGATGAATGCGCGTTGATAGAGGAGCTCAGGTCACAACGTCACCCAGGTGTGTGGGCTGATCGTGACTATTCTGATCTCAATCAAAGACTAATTTAAAATCCGTCATGCCACGTGGTAATTAGAACAAAACAGGTGGTGCAGAAGCTGTAGCCATTCGAGGACTTTCAGTTCAACCCCCAAGACATCGGACGTGCGCGAGTCTCAGTTAATCCGAGTTCAGCACTAGGTACCACAAAGTCACGTCATTCCGGATCAGTCAACTCTCCCCTCAAACTTGGACGTATCAACAATTTCGATTGACGGGACCTCGAATCGAATAACGTACGTGGTCCCGGAGATCCCTTCCTGCCACCCTACTACTGTAGTACCTGTTTCGGAACCTTCACAATCTTGGCTCAGGGTCAGGCTCGAGCGTTTTCCTCTGTGCGTCTTGCTTCGCAAATTCTTCAAGCCGCTCCACGACAGACTGGATCTTGATACGATTCGTCGGATCCGAGGCACACATTACTTCGATCAGACCCCACTGGTCGTCCGTCATGGAAACCGGACGAGGTGGCAAGCGACCTCTTTTCACGTGGAAACGAACCATGACGTCCGCCGCACCTCCCCATGGCGCCTCACCCGTCACTGCTTCCAAGACGCACATGCCCAGCGAGTAGATGTCGGACGCCTTGGTCGGTCGCTCCCCTTGCAAGTGTTCTGGGGATTTCCAGTGCTGCGCGCCTTGCACCTTGATATCGATCCTGATCTCGGCGCTGTTCGGGATACAACTAAGCCCGAAGTCCGTCAGCTTGGCTTTCCCATCCGAGCCAATCAAGCAGTTGTCGCACTTGAGGTCGTTGTGGACGATATTGAGTTCGTGCAGGTACTGCAGTCCCAGTGCTAGTTCGTACAGCTTTTGCCATAGCACCCACCGTCTTTCGCTGATCTGCAAGTACTCTCGAAGCGTCCCATTGGAGGCGTACTCACACACGAAGAAGCGCTTGCCGACGTGGCAGGCGCCGTACAACTTGACCACGTGCGGGTGGCTCAGCGGGTACCACACCCGCAGCTCATGGAGGAAGAAATCCAGTCCGTTCGCTTCGTCTTCATAGCCCATCAGCTTAACAACGACGGGCGTACCGAGCCAGCTGCCATGATAGATTGCTCCGAACGACCCCGCGGCGATGTACCCGTCTTGCTGGAATTTGAGTTCGTGCATCGGAATGAACCAGGGAGGTTGTGCCTGTTCTCGAACCCGTCGGTCCACTAGACTGAACTTGGTCAGATTGAACTTCTCGTTCAGGCGCTTTGACTCAAATCGGAGAATCTTGACTCCTGGGCCATTTGGACCATTTTTCAGTCCTGAAGTCACCTGCAGTGCATCGTCTGGACGGTTCCGTCGCAAACTGGTGGACGTCATTAACTTTGCCTCTTTTGCCTCCCAGTCGTGAATCGACCCTGGTTTTCTGATATTCAGGAGGTCCACGAGTTCATCGATCTCCTTGTGGTGGACATGTGCCTTCAAAGCCACTTTCTGGCTTTTCGCACGCTGAGTGACAGAATCTTCCGAGACTGCCACACGCAGGAAGGTGTCAACGTTGAGAAGCACTTCGCAGAACTTGGTCATAGCCACGTCCGTCGGCAGTTTGTGCAACTCTTGGAGGTGGTGGTGGATCTCCACAAGACGCGCGTGCACATAAAGAACCGAGTCACGCGCGCTTCGGCACAGCAGGCACTTTGATCGCAGTCTGGCGAGAAACTCATCGACTGATGATCCGAGTTCTGCAATCTTGCTCCCTTCTGACGTCCGAGTTGCTCGTCGTTCAGGTCTCTCTTCACGCTCTTGCGTAGCGAAGTATCGTAGGTGCTCAATCACGCTCACGATCTTGAGTCTTTTTTCAGGATCATAGACGCACATGCACTGAATCAAGCGCCACTGGGCTATGCTCATGGTCGCTGGACGAGGAGGTCGAAATCCCCATTTCACGAGAGACCGAACTTGCTCACATGGTTCATCTCCCCATGGTGCTAGCCCAGCCACCGCCTCGGTGATGCACATCCCAAGGGAGTACACGTCCGATGCGCTCGATGGTTGTTCACCGCGTAGCACTTCAGGCGACGTCCAACGCGCGCTGTCGAGTCCTTCTGTCGAGATCTTGGAGTAAAACCCGAGCCCGAATCCGCAAATCTTGGCTGCTCCGCCAGTGCCGACCCAAATGTCATCACACATGAGCTTGCCCAAGACGATACCGCGCTCGTGGAGATACTTGAGACCCAGAGCCACTTCTAGCATCCTTTGCCAGACAGAGCTGCTCTTCCCCGGATTGACCAGGTACTCCCGCAAATGCAAATGTGAAGCATTTTCGAAAACTGCTACATGCGGGAGACTCAAATGGAACGCTCCAAAGAGACTGATCACGTTTGGGTGGCTCAACTGGAACCATCTCTCCGCATCCTCATTGAAGTTGTCGTGGGTTTCGTTGTACTCGACAATCACAACACTTGAGTTCATCCATTTGCCGGCGTGGACCTTCTTCACGTCGTTGAGTTTGATGAGACCAGACGCGTCAATGACTACTTCATGACGAGGCACAAACCAACTCGGGATTGGTGGCACGTGTACATCCGAGAGGCTCGAAAGCTTGTCGAGACAGAGTTCAATCAAGTCCAGCGTTCGGTCGCTGTGCTTGTCGCTGTGGGCACTGATCTCATGGTGAAGGAGAGAGACTGCTTCGATCTGGTCTGCCTCGTCGCTTACAACTGAATAGAGCTCCTCGTCACTTGGAAGCATCTCGCTAGAGAAAAAATCTGGCTCTGTGCGGATCTCTGCGGACCAGCCATCCAAGCTTGAAATCTCGCTCTTGACTCTTCGAACCAGATGATCCATCTCGGCGTGGAAGTCGTGGATGCTGGCCACCACATCCGCACTGATGGCAATCCGGGTGAAAGAGTTGGTCTTCTTGCACAGTTGGTGCAGTCTCAACAAACGGAAGATCATCGCGACAAACTGCTGCACCTGCGAGGTTTCAATGATCTGTTCGTCTTCTTCAAAGTGGGCATAAATACTCTTCAGTCGCTCCACAGCACCTCGCCACATCACTTGGAACTCAAAGAGTTCGCCTCCATATTCGCCAAGAGTCTGTAAAGTTGCCGGGATCAGGGATGCTTCAACGCTTGGTTCCTTTGAGCTCTCGAAGTTGAGGTATCCGCATTCGATGAGCCATGCTACGAAAGCAAGACCACTCCAGCGGGCAGCAGATATCAGCAGCGTTTCTCCATTCTTCGCTTTCACGTGGACTGAAGCACCAGCGCAGACCAGAAATTTCACCGCGTCGAACTTTCCCACGCTCCCAGCAGCGAGTACGGCTGTTTCTCCGGCATCGTTTGCCATAATTATCGCAGCGCCATTTTGAAGCAACTCTTGCACGATCTCGATATGACCGCTCCTTGAACCAGAGATCAGGGGCGTATTTCCGTCGAGGTCGACAGCATCCATCAAAGCACCGGCTTGGACAAGGAGCCTGGCGACGTCAAGGTGTCCAAACTTTGACGCCACAAGCAGCGGAGAAGCGCCGTTTGGACCCACAATGTTGACGTTTGCACCTTGATGAATCAGCAGTTCCACAACGCTTGAATGTCCATTCTGCGATGCAATGAAGATCGGTCCTGGACACGCTTCGGTCGCAAACTTCACCGAAGCTCCTCGATCGAGCAAAAGTTCCACCACATCGTAGTGGCCATTTTGAGCAGCCACGTACAGCGGAGTTGTTCCATCCGCCATGGCATTCCCCAGCGCGGCTCCGTGATCAAGTAATACGCATACTGCGTCAACATGCCCGTTGTAAGCAGCTGCATACAGCGGCGTGGGGCTCTGTCCTTTGGATAAATCGACGTCCGCATTTTCATCGAGTAGGAGTGTCATCACTTCCGAGTAGCCGCAATATGCAGCAGCGTACAGCGATGTGGTACCGTCTGCTGCGCATTGATTCACGCTTGCGCCATAGCGAAGAAGAAGCGCGAGCATGTCTTGATAACGATTTTGAGCCGCGATATACAGCGGCGAGATGCCGTCTGTATTCCCAAGATCCACTCTGGCAGCGCTGTCGAGCAACACTTTTGCGACGTCCACATGCCCATGTTGCGCTGCAGCCATCAAAGGCGTGTCGCCGTCGTTGTCAGCGCGATCGATTTCTGCGCCGTGCTGTATCAACCGCTTGACGATCTCGACATGACCATGCTGCGAAGCTACATGCAGCGGTGTCGTGCCATTCGAAGCGGCGAGATTGACGCTCGCACCTTCGTCGAGCAACAACGACACAATGTCCAGGTGACCACTCTGCGCGACAACGTACAGTGGTGTTGCGCCATTCATCGCTGCGCGGTTCACATTCGCACCCAGGGCTAGCAGTATCCGCACGACGTCGATGTGTCCATTTTGGGCAGCAATGTATAGTGGCGTAACTCCTCCGTTCGGTGTTGCGCAGTCGATGTTCACATCTCGGCTTAGAAGTAGCTCCACGACGTCCGAGTGGCCGTTTTGACAGGAAATGTAGAGTGGCGTCGCACCATCTGCATCCACGAGATCGGCTGTCGCGCCGCCCTTGATTAGCATGTCTACTACTTGTTGGTGGCCATTCTGCGCAGCGATGTACAGCGGTGTGGCACCAGACGGTACAGCGAGGTCCAAGTTTGCACCACCTTCTAATAGCACAGCCACCGCACCGGGGAAACCATTCTGCGACGCAACGTACAACGGAGTGACCCCGACCGCCGTCTTGAAATCCACTTGAACACCTCTTGCCAGCAAGATCCTTGCGATCTCTGAATATCCGTTGAACGCAGCGGCGTACAGCGGAGTGACTCCTATCTCAGCGACGAAATCCGCCCTGGCTCCGTGAGATAGTAGACTTTCTACTACTTCCGCATGCCCATTGTACGCAGCTGCATACAACGGCGTCGCGCCGTCTCCCTCTGCAAAATCGGGCTCGGCGCCAGCCTGAAGCAGCAAAGTGACCACTCGAGCATGCCCATTCTGAGCGGCAAGGTACAACGGAGTCGCTCCATCTGCATCTGGGAAGTCGACCACCGCGCCACCGCGGTGAAGCAGTAGCTCTACCACGCCGGCGTGTCCGAACTGAGAGGCGGCAATCAGAGCCGTATCTCCATCGCAGTCCACAAGATCAGCTCTCGCACCGTGGTCGAGCAAGCGTTCAACAGTCTTGCAATGCCCATTTTGAGCGGCAATGCTGAGAGCCGTGACGCCATTACTGTCAGCGGTATCCACGTCGGCGCCTCTCTCTAGCAGAAACTGCACCACATCCACGTGGCCATTCTGCGCAGCGAAGTACAGCGTCGTCTCACCACCATTGCCCTTGAGGTTTACGTCCGCTCCTTGATCCAGTAATTCTTGCACAACACCGATGTGGCCGTTGTGCGATGCCATACACAGTGGAGACACACCTTCAGAGTCAGCACGGTTGACGTCTCCACCGCCTTGCACGATCAACTCTCGAACAATATCTGCAAACCCATTCTGCGCAGCCACGATCAGCGCTGTCATCCCCACTGCGTTGCCTCGATCCACTTCCACGTCTGCCTCTCGCCGAGTCAGCAACAGCTCAACAATCTCCAGGTGTCCATTCTGCGCAGCGATGTGCAGAGGCGTATCTCCATCTGAGTCTGCGACCCCCGCGCTCGCCCCTCGTTCCAACAGCACTCGCGCAATCTTGAAGTGTCCGCGCTCACACGCAATATACAGTGGCGTCACGCCGTCGGCATCGCCGAGGTCCACTTTCGCTCGCCCAATATCCACCAGTAATACGACGATCTCGAGGAACCCGTTGGACGTCGCGACGTACAGCGGCGTCTCGCCATCCGCATCACGAAAGTCCACGTTCGCGCCGCGGTCCAGCAGCAGGCGCACGATCTCCACGAATCCGTTGCACGCAGCAACGTACAGCGGCGTGACCCCCTGCGCGTCGAGAGCCTCGATAGTGGTGTAGGTGTTGCTGTCGCTAGCCAGGAGCAGTTTGACGGACTCGAGGTGGCCGTTCGCGGTCGCAGCGTGCAGGGCGGAGGCGGCCTTGTGCCTCAGAGGGCGAGCGCTGCTGCTGGTGTTGGTGCTACTGTTGTGGCGATGGCGCGTGAGGCTGCTGCTGGAGCTCTTGCGCCGGAACGAGCTGCGTCGCACGAGCGTCGCCATCTCCATTTCCAGTGACGACTGTGAAGAGAATTTCTGGCAAACCAACGGCAACGGCAACAAATCAAGTACAGAAGTGTAGAAGTGTTACTTAAAAACCGACTCAGCTTATCTGAGTCGGCTTTAAGTGGCACATCCTAAACAATCTTTATTGGTGTGTCAAAAGCAGGTTTAGCTCGTCTACAAACCGCTCAAAAACACAGACAATGATCACGAAATCATTTTCTCATGTTTGAAAATGCCTTCTTTTTTATATGTCTTTTCAAACGTTCCATGAAAACAACGGAAGTTGAAAATTCTTTACAAGCGCCAAGTCATTTTCAAAAAAACAGAATGTTGAATGATCAGCATTCAACATTCTGCTCTGTAGAGTATGCTGAAAGCTACAACCTTTGTGACACACACACACACACACACACACACACACAACTGGGCGGCCTGAATGAGGAACATGCAAGCACTGTTCCCCTGTTACGCAGCTCTCTGGTTGTTCTCTCCGACTCGCAGCCTCCTCTCGTCCTCTCCACCTCTCTCGCTCACTAGGCTTCGTGCTTTGCCTTTGTCTCCTCCGCGAGCGCTTGCCGATGGCTCTCGTCACAATGATATCATTCAAATCACATGCTGTATCGGAAGATGTGCAGGGCGTGCAGTGCTGCAACATTATCTCCGTTACAAAGAGGTCTTTCAAATGGTCTGATCATAATGACCCCCACCGTCCTGCAGATGCAACATCCAAATGCTCTCTACTCTGACCCTCCCTCTCCCCTCCATGTGCTTTCCTATCCGTCGTTAAAGTAGATCAAGGCGCAAATTTGGATATTCAGCAGCGCGATGCTCGTGAAGAGTAGCCCCAGGAAGCCTCGGTACTTTCGAACCGCTTGGAAGTCGATGCCCTCGCCGATTCCCAGCGCGCAGGACACGAAATCCGCAAACACCTCGATTGCGATCTGAGCGCAGATGGTGTAGCCTAGTGACCAGGATGACGCTGATGCCGGCGAGGATGCCGAGTCCGAATCGATACTCGTGCCACGATGTCCGTTAAGCCCGTACTTCGGGTGGCTCCAGTAGAAAAACAGGATCGAAGTAGAACATCCCATCGCGATGTACTCAGCCGACAGGTTGGCGTACGACTCGGCGATCTGGAAAGCGCGGGTCTGGCGCCTCCATTTCTCAAACCCGTCGCCAGTTGTTGTGTGTGTCTCGCCTGCTTGAACAAGTCGTGGTCCGGGTGGACCTGGGTTCTTTGTATTCGCTTTGCTGCTGGGTTCAGCTTCTACACCAGTTGCTACCACGGATACGGTACCCATCACGCGAGCCTGCTTCAGTCGGATCTGTCTGGCTGTGAGAACCACCTTGGCGACTCGCGTCACGATCTCGTAGATCGCCATGGCGGAGGTCCACCCCAGGGTGTACTTTGCGGACTGTTCTTTCTGGATCATGATGCGTATCTGAGTGTCGATGACCACCGTCGGGATGCCCGCCACGACGAACACGCTGCGCAGATCTTTCACATCGAAGCTCATGACCGCGAACTTCGCGATCTCCTTCACCACGAGCTTCAGGACCAAGCTGCCGCTGGTAAACCAGACAAAATCCCCGAGACTCTCGATCTTGAACTGGCTCATCACCTGCACAAAGACGCCCGCGAGCCAGACGACACAGATCTTTGGGAACGTGCAAAAGTACATTTTCCAGAAGAACCGCGTGGTGAACGCGCGGTTGACTTGGTTTGGCGCTCGGTGGCTGCTCATCTTAAGCTGTCCCTCGACGGTCTCAAGGAGAAAGATGCGGCGAACAGCTACAGACATCGCGGAGAGGTACAGGTGGATCCACAGACAGGAGACGTAGAACTCGATCTTGAACGCCTTCGTCTCCGCTGGCGCGTGTCGAAGCGCGAAGACCGTAGCTAAGTTCAGCAGACCTGAGATTGTGAACACTGTCCAGGTGTACCTCACCAGCTTGCTGCAGATATGCACGAACTTGGCGGGGTTGGTTGCGCGTGCTCCTCCAAGCGACACAAACTGCCACTGCCACAACACGGGAACGTGGACCACCACGATGATGCCGTAAAAGTTTATGTGCAGCAACATGAGCGTCCCCGCGAGGAACTCAAAGTCCGACTGCTTGGACACCGGGGTGCCGAAGGAAATGTTGCCGCGACTGAAACCGAAATTCGCAAACCACGACCAGGCGACGCAAACCACAGTGTTGCCCAACAGGATCGAGAGCGTCTGCAGCGCTTGGAGCCACACTTCACCTCGAAGTCGGTGCTTTAGCGTGGTCTTGAGTCGCCGCGAGCCTGGCAGTCTCGATGTGAGGATCGCACTGTGCGTCTGGATCGGGGCAGGTTCCAACGTTGTGCGCATCGAAAGGATCTGCTCAAGTCCAGGACTGGAGCTCAAGGTTTGCGGTCCCAAACTATCTCAGGGCCGATGTCGGAGACGAACGAGCCGATGACTGAGAGCGGCTGGACGATGTTGAGCTTCACAAACCGCTTGAACTGGCGTTACGTTGCCCCCCACGCTCTTCACTGGATAAGGGAGCTTCTCAGATAGCCCGCCAGCAGGCATCACCGCAGTCTGGTGTGTCCTCTGTCTTCAAACAGCAAGACAGTGATCGGTGCGATGCCCTTCAATGCCACCTCACGGTGAAGGTAGATGGAAACAGTAGTTAGTCTGCACTCCCTTGTTGCTCAGCAGTGATGTCTGTCTTGTGGGGGGGTGAATATCAGCCTGAGCGAAAAATAGCCATCACTGTTTTGATTTACCGGATCAGAGACCTACCTGCCTACCTCAGATAAGGTGTCAGTCAACGAAATGGAAACGCACCGATAAAACGCGAACCGTATATCGGTCTTTTGCAAACGAGCTCTTCGCTTGCCCGACTTTCTATCATGTGGAGGAGTACACAACGCTAGGTACTACTACTGCACTGCTTCTAGGGTAGGCATCGTCCGATGAGCGCAGTTAGTTGCTCGACTCGCATGCAGAAAATCACCGAGATCTGGATGTTGATCGCCGTGGCGCAGAGGAAAAAGCATGTGACGAAGCGTCCGACCTTCCTCAGCTGGTCAAAATCGATGCCGGCGCGGAGCTCAAACATCGACGAGAGGTAGTCGGCGACGACTTCCGTTCCAATTGAGATTCCAACAGAGGTGTATCTGCTCCAGCGTACAACCTCTCCAGCCGCATCCTGTGACGAAGCAGACAACGACGGTGAATTTTCGGATGCAACCGGATCGAATTGGCTCAGCTGAAACTTTGGATGGGTCCGATAGAAGTACAGAATCGCAGTCGAGCATCCGATTGCGATGTACTCGGCCGAAATGTCGGCGTAGATCTCCGCAGTGTGAAACAGCAGCAGCTTGGTCTTCCAGCGCTGGAACTTGAGCGTCTTGGTGCTCGCCCTTCGATAGCGAATCTGAGAACTCTGGGAGCGCATTTCAGGAGCTTGTTGTTCTCGATTCTCGCTCTGCTCCTGCAACCTCTGGCTTCTCTGGCTTCTTCCGCTTGGGGTCGAATTTGTATTCGACAGAGTTTGCAGATGCAGCTTTCGCGCTTCACGCCGAATCTCCAGTTTCAGCAAAGAGCATCTTGAGCATTCGCACGCAAATCTCGGCTCCGCCATCAGGATCGTGCCGTTCAGCGTGACGCCAAAGCTCTGAACGCGCTGCAGCGCAATGCGCAGTTGGGTGTCGATCAACGCTGTCGGGAGTCCGATGACCACGCACATCGCGCGCAGGTCTCGGATATTGCGGCGGAATACGCACACTTTGATGGATTCCTGGACGAGAAGCTTGAACAGCACGCTCCCGCCAGTCAGCAGCAGCATCTCGAGCTGGCTGGTGATGTGGTACTGGCTGACGCCCTGTACGAACAGACCCGCGAGCATCACCGCGAGCACTAATGGCCAGTTCTGAAGTACGAGTCGCCAGAAGTGTGCCATCCGCTTTACGAAGCCTCGCTTTCGAGGCTGGGGTTTGACAGGGAGATCTTCGCTTAGCTGGGTACGTGACTGTTGTTGTTGTTGCTGCTGCTGCCGGAGTCGCGCATTTTGCTCTCGGATCACTTGGCGCGTCGCAATCATCGACTTGACGGTGAAGATGCCCGAGGCGACGCAACCGAAGCAGAACTCGAGCTTGTACTTGCGCGCGTCGACGGGGAGCAGCTTGCCGACGCTGTAGCTTGTGAAGAGAAGCAGCAAGAGCGACATGAAATACGCAGCATACGTTCGGCGGAAGAGCCCTCGAACGCTAACCCAGGTGTCCAGCGACGGGTTCAACGCTCCTGACGACGCAGAGCGAGATGCGGCCTGCTGGCGCGAGACGAGGAAGAACACCTGCGTGGTGAACACAGTTGCGCAGAAGAACGTGTGGCCCCAGAGCACAGTCGCAGTGAGGAACCGCGTGTACGACTGTTTCTCGATTGGCGCGGTCGACAGCGTCCCGAGCGAGCAGAGGAACGCCAGGGACCAGGCGCACGCGACGCTGACCGATGTATTCCGCAGAATCGAGAGCGTGGTCCGCAGCGCTCTCTTCCAGAGCGCACCACTGCGGAGCGATCTCTGCCAGTCGACTAGGTGCTGGGAACTTGAGCTTGCGCTGCGGGCTTTCTGCTCGTTGTCCGTGGCGCTTGTTGCTACCCCCAGGAGCCGATGCGACGCAGCACGAGATGGCAGAGCCTCTGAATTGTGTATAACGCCGCAGAGCTGGAAGCTGTCGGTCGTGCCAGGTGACGTGAGTGGCGGATCCGTGACTGTTGGTCTTGCCGGCATGATTTGGTTGTCCATGAACGCTTTTTGTCTCGGTATGTGTTCCCATTCTTCGTAGTAGCTGCTGTTTGGAGGAGTTGTGGCGGGGGTTGAAAACAAGTCTCGACCAGGTAGTTGTTGTATCGAAGCACTGCTGCATACTGGCGATTACCAAGCAATGTTCGATAATAGGTTCACTCATTTTAGTTCGCTATCTTTACAGGTCGCCGCTGCGAGATCACGTAGATGGCAGTGGAGATTTGATGTGAATGTTGATCGCCGTCACAAGCGCCACGAACCTCAGCATGAACGCTCCAGGTTTGCGCAATTCCCAAAACGTGCATCCGTCGACTGATCCCCAAAGTACACGAAGTGCAATGCTCGATACCCATCGTCGATTTCGCCCTGGAGAGCTACTGTAGTATCGTGAGTTGACCGATTGTGCGTGGTGGTGGTTCTGCTGCAATCAGCTGATGCTTCTTTTAGTTGCGCGTCCTGTCAAAAAGAAAACAAAAACTGATCGACGTGGATCACCCACCCAATCGCGGTGTACTCTGCCGCCATGTCGGCGTAGACCTCAGCCATGTAGAGCTTCGAGACATTGCGCTTCCACCGATCAGAGTCTGCCACGGCAGTGGCTACCTCACTGGGCATGATAGCGCTTGAAATAGCGGTGGAACGACTGCGAACAGCTTTCTCGTGGCGATAGACCTCGAACTTGACGTATCCGAGCTTCGAGACCCCCATCACGACCTCGATCAATACCATGAGCACCGTGCCGGAAACTGTGCCCTGAGTAGCGCGAACTCGTTGCAGCACTAGTCGATTCTGGGTATCAATGAGCACCGTCGGCACGCCGACAATAACGCACATGAGGCGGATGTCGCGGATCCGCTTCTTGAGCGCACCCCACTTGGTCACCTCCTGCATGCTGATCTTGAACAGCGTGCTCCCGCAGGTGAAGAGCATCAGGTCGACCTGTGGTGTCGGGATCCTGGACGATTTCACGCACTGTACGTAGATCGCCGCCACAGACGCAAACATGGTGATGGAGAGGATCGCGAAGTAGTGGTGCCAGTACCTCTTCCATGGAGATCTCGGTCGTCTTCTCGTATGCTGGTCTCTGTTGGGTGAGGTGGCGTGACTGCCATCCTGCTGAGGTGGCGCCGCGCTTTGTATCCTTGCCCTCGTTTCCTGTCGGATGATGAGCCTCGTTGTCAAGTCCGCATAGCACAGGAAGAGGCGGTTGGTTACGCAGTTCAGGTAGAACTCGAGCTTCAGGAATCGCACGGAGATCGACATGAGACTAACAAGGTAGACGACAGACACCATCAACGCTATTGTGGCGAGAGCTTGAGCGATTGTGCGCTTGAAGAGCGTGATGATACAGAGCAACAGCGACGGCGCTCGTTCTCGGTCGTTCACTGTGTACTGGTACCGCAGCACTTGAGCGAGCGTCGCCACGATCATTGAAGACGTAAACAGCACGGTCATCACGGCTTCGCCGGCCAGGAACGAGGTGTATAACTGCTCTTGGACTGAAGTGAACGACAGAAAGTTGCCCCGGGCTGAAGCAAAAGTTGGCGAACAACGCGACGCCACTGCACATCGAGGCATTGCGAACGACCATCGCCACGGCCCAGAACGCTGCTCGGACATGTCCGCGTAAAGTCTCCCACCAAGGCATGACGCATGGCGACACGAGTGTTGACGATTGTGCATCTGGGTGCTGACTGGATCTCCGCAGACATACTGCAGCCTTCGCTTGCCAGGCGGTAACGTTGAGTGAGGATCAGAGTACGCTCCAGGGCGAAAAAGCTGGGGTTGCTGTGTTTGAACAGCCTTCGCCATCTGGAACTTGACGGTAACACCACCAAACATGCACATGAGTAGTCCAATTTTCCCCATCCGTTCTGGTGACATAGAAACTTTAAAATAGACACCTCCGCACGCAAATAAGTATTGGCAACAGCGCTCCAAAGCGCATATCTCATACAGACACCAAACGCACCTGTGAGTACTCCAATGATCAGTCTAGTACCTGACTTTTCATCTTGATGCGATCACGTAGACATCGGAGGAAATCTGAATATTAATCACTGCCAGAAGCGTGAAGAACGACAGCATGAACGCGCCGTGTCTGCGCAGCTCGCGGAAGTCCATGCCGTGGCTGATCTCCAGAGTGCACGTCACGTAGTGTACGAGAACTTCGACCACGACCTGGAGAGTGACCATGTCGAACTGGTTGAGCGCACTGGGGTGTCTGGTCCTTGGTGCCCAGTTGGTACTTGGGGTTTCCTCTTTCCACAGGAATATGGAGCAAATATAAGTTCATTCAATGCGGAGGAGCAACCAGGACCGGAGACAGATCTCAGATGACAGAGATACTGTGCCCTAAACGATCAAATGTCCTAGGGTGTGGATGGTGGGTGTCGAACGTGCCGGGCGTCTTGCTGTCGGCGGATCAATACCACAAATGAACTCCTACTCTAGGCAGCCTCCCAGCTCGCTTGCGCTTGGACTTGAGTCTTCAGTCTTGAGGCTTGAGTCTTGTCTTGGGTCACAGACGAAACGGATCTCGAGTGCAGTTCCTTCCTATCCCGGAAAAAGTATTTTCCATTGTCCACTCCGCTCATCTTGCATCTTCGCTCTCGTTCCCAGGAAAGTGCACCATGTGGAGAATTGACGCTTGGCGGTTGGGGTTCCAAAGTCGATCAGCCCTTCAAATTTGGCGCAGTGGCCCAGTCTTAACTGAGGGGTGTCCTGGTGGCGCTTCAGATTAATCAAACGACCGTCACTCGCATGGGCGTTGGGTAAACTTGATTAGCTCTGATCAACAATCATGTTGAAGCTCTGAGCCAACTTTTTGGTATCAGGAGTGTGAGAGTGATGGTCG
>JAADVK010000945.1:0-14113 GCA_023334975.1 Globisporangium sylvaticum | reverse complement strand
TGAGTGTGTGTGTGTGTGTGTGTGTGTGTGTGTGTGTGATAAAATGCAAATACGACAAGGTTGCATCTCAAGACTACTCTCTCTCATACCTTTTGGCACCGAGCTTTCGGTCTTGACCCAGCCGCACTTGACAAAGAAATCGTAAATCTGACCGGTCTTGCTCACATCTACGCAAACAGATAAATCATAGTGGGTGTGTGAGTGAGCAAATGGCATTCACATAAACCGACAAACTGCATACGAACGCGACCACACCAGCACGTACCTATTTTCACCACCTCCTTCGCGTTCTTCTTCGACAGGTACCCGAGGCGGAAGCATTCGCGAATCAGCGCGTCCTTGATCACCAAGTAATGCTACAAACACACAGTTACCAAGTCACAGAACACATACACACGTAAGTACAAAACAACACAAACAACCAAATTCATCGTGCATCAGCTGTACAAACAAACGCACCTTTGGCAACAGCTTGAGCTTGGAGCAGAGCTCTTTCTCCTGCGGAGTCAGCAAGTGGCAGCCAGGCGCGCCGTCGACCAGGAAGGACGATGCCGAGGAGCCATCGCCCGTTCCAGAGCCAGCCCCACCGTTGCCACCGCCAATGCTGCCTCGGGTTCTCGGGTGCGCTGCTCCGTCTTGGTCTCCGCTACCGCCAGCAGCTGCGCCACGACCACTGCTGCTCTTGTCGCCACCGGGTCCGGCGGCGTCGCTGGACTGCTCGCGATTCAGCCAGCGATTTGCGCGGTCTCTGCCGCTCGACGCCGGCCGCCCAGACTCGTATAAATAAGCCGCACTGTCGCGCTGCTTTTGCAGCGCCTGCTCGGTCTCGCGCTTCTTCTTCTCCACGTCATAGAGCTCGGCCTCGGCCAGCGTGCGCACGCCGTTCTTGCGGTACTCCTGCAGCAGCAGAATCTGCTTGCGCAGCCGCATAGCGGTGATCAGCCCGTTGATGAAATCGTCGTGCTCCTTGGGCGTCTGATACCGTGCGAACGGCCGCATCTGCGCGATGAGCTCGCGCTCGTCCTTGGGGCGGCGGCGCTCCGACTGCTGGTGCTTCTTGTAGTCGAGCAGGCCGCGCTCGATCACGAACCGCTTGCGCCGCTCGCGCTCGTCAAGCTTCGCGTTGTAGATCTCGATCACCTTGAGCTTCAGCTCGCGCTCGGTCGGGTGGTCGTCCTCCGAGAACTCCATGTCGGCCAGGATCAGCTCGGCCTCATTGTCGTACTCGACATCAAAGTCGCCTCGCAGCGGCATGTAGCCCGCCAGTTCGCTGCCCGGATTCTTCGCAGGAGGGACGCTTGGCGATGGCGCCACAGTAGTCGTAGTAGTCGCAGTAGTAGCACCGTTGGGGAGCGCCGATGGCTTTACTGGTGTTAATGCTGTAGCTGCGGCGGGTTTCTTCTCCTCATTCGCATTGGGCATCTCCGGGTCGTTCAGGAAGCGCGGCATGAGGTCGCTCGTGCTCAGATACGCACCCATGTAGTGCGTCTCGCACTTCTTCTCCGACTTGGTGCCCACGTGCTCGGCGATGTCTTTCCAGTTGCCCATGCCGAACATCTCGATGCCTTCGAGCAGCAGCAGCTCTTCGTCCGCAGTCCAGTCGCTCGAGAGAACAGGAGCAGCCGCTGTAGCTGTTGGTTGCTGAGCGCCACTACCACTGCCACTGCCACTACCATCTTTCTGTGGTGTCTGCGTCGCCGCTGCGCTCGCGAGGCTCTGCACGTACTCGCGCGACTCGCGCACGACCGGGTACGCGAGACAGTCCGAGACCGTGTACTTGTGGCTGCGTTTGTGGTCGCCCAGCTCGATGCCCACGGCGAAGCACTCGACGCAGAGCTCGACGAGCGGCCGCTGCGTCGTCGGCGAGAGGCACTCGACGCACGTGATGCGGATGTTGCGCGTGAGCTCCTTCTGGCAGTTGAGGCAGAACTTGGACTTGGCCACGGCCTTGGCGCCGCCGCTGCCGCCCGCCGTGGGCGTGGACGGTGGGGCCGCAGTCGAGGAGGAGGCGGGGAGTGACGACGATGGGGCTGCTACCGCCACCGCCAGCTTGGAGTCTTCCGCCACGCGCTGCTTCTTGTTGTCGCTCTTCTTCACGCCCGTCGTCGTGGAAGCCGCTGCCGCCCCGGCCGCGTCTCCGCCATGCGAGCTGCTCATACTGTTCATGTTTGGCTCTAATATTAACGCCCCAAGCTTGGGCTTTGTTCCTGAAACAAAGAACTTTCTCACGCGCCAACTCCGAATTTGGTCCTAGTTTAGTCTTGAGAATAGGAATTTGAGGACCAAGACACACTAAGCTAGGATGCGCGGGAAGGATTTTGGAGGGAAAAAGCTCGAAAATGACAGAATTGAATTGACAGGATGGACACGCACACATGAAGGATTCGATGAAAAGCAACGCTGTGTGTATGGGCAGAATCCATTAGCTGCTTGCAATGCAATGAGCCATACACCATGCCTACGAGTCTCTCTAAGCGCTACCACTCTCTAGCTCTACTTGCCAAAGCGGCGCTTGCGGCGGTTGAACTCGACGATCACGTCGCGCAGGTCGCTCTGCGTCATCTCGGGCCAGAGCTTGTCCACGAAGATCAGCTCCGAGTACGCGATCTGGAAGAGCAGGAAGTTGCTCAAGCGGATCTCGCCGGACGTGCGCAGCAGGATGTCGGGGTCCGGGAGTCCGCTGCAAATGTAATACAATCAAACAAGTCATACAAAGCCAAGCGGGTATCAATCAGTAACGAGCTCTTCAAATGGAGCAATAGACGCGAGAACTACACACGGGAAATGATAACGTACGCTGTGAGCATGCGCTCGCTGACGAGGCGCTCGTCGATGTCGTCGATGGAAGTCTCGCCGCGAGCCACTTCGGACGCGATCTTCTTGCATGCGCCGACGATCTCATCGCGCGCTCCATAGCTACAAACGAACAGCACAATCACAATAACAACAGCATGGATTAGCTAGATATTGACAAACAAACAGAGATCTAACAATTTGCAATCATACCTGACGCAGATGTTGAGGTTGAACGCTGAGCAGTCCTTCGTCTTGGCTTCGATCTCCTCGATCGCTTCGACGATGTACGCAGGGAACTTGCGGCCGTCGGACACGAGCACGCGCACTTGGATGTCGCGCTTGATCGCCTCTGGCACGATCTGGTGCATGAACTGGTTGAACAAACCCATGAGTGCATCCACTTCCGACTGCTCACGGTTCCAGTTCTCGGTTGAGAACGCGAACACCGTGAGCGCCTGGATGCCGGCTTCAATGCACCAGTCCGTGAACGCAACGAGCGTCTTGCTGCCATCCGAGTGACCGCGCACACCGGCGCCGTACTTAGACTTGCCGTAGCGGCGGTTGCCGTCCATGATCACTGCGATATGGCGTGGGATCGTGAGGTTCTCCATGGAGCTGCTCGCTGCATCACCGCCACTGCTGGTAGCATTGACTGCATTCACCGCCTTCTTGCTGCTGGTACTGCTGATAGACGACGGCACGATCCCACAGACGCGCGCCGCGAGCTTCCACACGAACGCTGGCACGGGCACCTCGATCTCCCACTTGAGCTTGTTCTCCAGGCCGCTCACGACCGAGACGCTCAGCAGCGTGAGCAGGAACACGAGCACGATGGGCATGCCGGCGAGCCACCAGATCTCGAAGCCGTTGTGCAGCGACTGTGCCAAGCCGCCCACCGCGCGGTCCATGTCCAGACGCGAGAGCGTCTCGCGTCGGTATGCCTCGCGGAAGCCCGTGAGCACGCCGCTGCTGTTCTCGTCCATCGTCTGCCGCGTAGGGCCTCCTCTCGATAGCTCGTCTATTGAGCTCTTCGTCTAATGGTCGTCGACTGGCTTTTCGACAGTGCTGGCGTTGGACGTGTGTCTGTCAATTGACACGTGACGTGTCCGCGCCGCAGGATCTTTTCATCCAATCATACCGCACAAATTGTATTTTAAGCCAATCCAATGAAGATACTTGCGAATCATAGTATAGCAGCTGTAGCGTGAAGATCCTGATTACAAGACGGTGCTGTATTTGAGTGGTGGAAGATACACGCTCGCATTTCCTGAGCCACTTTCTGCTGGTCACAAAAGTGGTGGCCATCAATATGGCAGCAGTGAGCGTGAAGATGACGATGGCGACACGCCGCTGCGCTTCGCTGTTGCGTCCTACGAGCGCGCTGCTGCGTCTCTCTAGAAACGCAAGCGCAGCACCAGCAGCTACGTGCCATAGAGGCTTCAGTACCAACAGCTCAAGCGACGGCAGCGAAGGCGAAGGCGAAGGACCCACTGGCTCGCGCAGGTTCCGCCAGCATGTGAATCCACTGGCGCAGCAGTATCGCGCGCCGATCGAGATCCCGGACTGGGAGGCTGTGTTCGCCGACACAACATTGCCGATCCACTTGGACATTGGCTGCGCACGCGGCAAGTACCTCATGCAGGTGGCGCAGGCGAACGCGCAGACGACCAACTACGTGGGCGTGGAGATCCGACAGAACGTGATCCTGGACGCGATCCAGGAAGCCGCGCGCCGCGAGATCGCGAACCTCGCGTTCCTGCACGCGAACATGAACTTCCAGCAGAAGCTGTTGATCCCGTCGATGCCGAGCGCCATCGAGAGCGTGTCGATCTTCCACCCGGATCCGTGGATGAAGAAGCGTCACCTCAAGCGCCGCCTCGTCACCGACGAGTTCGTGACGGAGCTCGCGGACCTGCTGCGACCCGGCACGCCGATCTACGTGCAGACGGACGTCGAGGAGCTCTTTGAGTACATGGTGGAGGTCTTTGAGCAGTCGCGTCGCTATGATTTCGATGCGCTGTCGGAGAACCCGCTGGGCATCCCCACGGACCGCGAGAAGTTTGTGAGGGACCAGGGCGGCGACATCTTCCGCGTCAAGTTCACCGTGGAGGAGAAGAGCAAGTAGAGGTAAGTACCAGTAGTAGTTAAGGTAGATAGAGCAGTTAGATCAATAGAATGGACAGGTTTGCGATGAGAAGACACATTGGAAATTGGTGCCCCAGGTGCACCAGTTGCGACCAGTGCTGTACCGACAAGGTTATGCTGGAGTGTGCTTTTTGATCCAGGCAAACCCGAGGCTAAAGTCGACACCTGCGCAACATGGATATGGAAAACCCCAAGTAAGTATGAGATGATCCTTCAACGCAATGGCAATCCAGCAGCACCAGCTAACAGGACCATTAGCACATCTTATCGTTATGCTCGAGCGTGAAGAAGAGACTGTACGTGATCCAGCTGAAGAGCTTGGTCTGGATGCGCTCGAACTGGGTCTCCAGCACGAACGCGAGCTGGTAGAGCGCTGGGAGGTCGAACGCGCTCTCGAGCGCCGCACAGAAGCCGACCAGCGTCAGGATCTCGAGACCAGCGAGCCCCAGGATGCTCACCACCGTTGACTTTAGTTTCGTCTCCGTCATGTCCTTGGACTCGGGAAAGTAGATCGCATTCGGCAAATGGAAGAGTGCGTACGTGTAGGTGACGTACACCAGTGGGATGATGCATTCGAGGTACTCCAACAGCACCAGGTACTCGCAATTGAAGAAGATCTTGAGCAGTTCATCAGCGGCTTCAGATGGCGATGGGACGGCAGCGGCAGCCAAGTTATCAGCAGTAGGTCCAGCGGTTGTTCCATTTGGTAGGCTCGCAGGGTGGATTTTCAGGCTTGGCACCCTGACAGACTTTGTGCCTTCGTCTTTGCTCGGACCTCTGGCTGGGATCCTGTTGTGTTGGAGATTCTTCCTTGGCGAGGTCGTTCGCAAGCGCGGCAATGTCACTGTCGAGAGATTTGCAAAGCGTCAAACACGTCTTTACCAAATCGCTTGAGCTTGACGGGTCTTTCAAGCTGGAGATCAGCTCGGAGACTTTGGCTTGCTGGCTGCGAATCCCACGGAGCGCGAGAAACGACTGGCTGATATCCAAGACCACGATCAGGACTGTCACTGCCGTTGAGGACCCGCCGCTCTTGACGCACGATGTCAGGAAGAGCGAGTGGAAGAGCTCGACCGTGAAGACTGTGATCTCCGGCACGTAGTCGTCCAGGAGGTCGGACCTACAGGCACCGGCCATCATATTCTTCATCACCAGCTTGATGACGAAGAGCACGAGCGTGAAGCTCAGCTGCTTGATCCAACTGAGCGACGAGTAGACTGCGCTGTAGACTTGGTAGACGATCAGGAGCCCACCGACAGCGCCGAGAAAGCCTCCGTACAATCGCATTCGTCTACCTGGATCGTGAATCCTGTGATACGGCTGGGTCTTGACCCAGATTGCCACGCATATCGCCAGTGTGATCCCGTAAGGAGTACATAGCACCACGAACATGAACGGGATCGGGTACACGGTCTTCGCTGCTGCTACCAGGAGAAACACGAGGTCGATTGCGTTGGTGATCGTCGCGATCACGAGCGACTCCTTCCACGTCATGGGGAGTTCTGGGATGATCGCTCTCCCCTCGGCAATCATACTCTGGGTCATCACGATCGTTGCGACCATGTGGCGGATACACATCATGTAGTTCGCGCGCCAGCCTTCCTCAGTGGCTTCGAGTGGCACGCACTTGACCGCGAGTGCAAACGCGAGAGTGGGCAGGGACCTGGATGTTGATTGGCTTAACCGGCGGTGCTGGAGCTAACCTGCCAAGTGGTGGTGACCAGCGCTGCGCTCTGCGAGTGAGTCGAAGACAAAACCAGCACCCGTGGTAGTCGAGTCTTACCATTCTCTATAAATATGTGTCTCACCCTTCTCTGTGAATATGTGCCGCTAATTTCACGCAACGAAACCGTTTTCAGACCCAGACCCAGACCCAGTCAGCAACAGCCTTAGCAACTCTGGGCTCCACAGCATCCCAATTTTAGCCTTAATCCTGCTCTGACGACCGTGAATGCTGGACGAACGGAGCACAATGCAAATCGCAAAATGCCAGGAGAACTACCGTTCTTCACCTCGCTCACCCGTTGACTACCACCACCATGGTTACACTACTTGATAGTGTGCCCGACCGAGCAACTCCCATAGTCTATTATTTATTTCGGGGTTATGCCACAAAATTCTAGTATTGTGCTAGTGTACTTACACGTGCCGCTCAATCTACTGGTGTCATCAGTGGCTGGCCTGGATTCAGGTTTCAGGTACCACTCACGCAAAACTCGAACCGATACTATTTAACAGTAGACAAGAAGCTGTGTCACCCTAGTGAAGTTACCACTACGCGCTGTGGTCTAGGCGTAAATTGTCTACCAGAAGGCGACCAGTGTTCAATGTTCTTTGTCTCGAGGATTCACTTTTTACCTCCAGTTTACCTTGGGATACATGGGCTCACCGAGCAATGACAATGGTCCGACAATGTGCTCCTCAGTGTGCAGGCATGTCAATCCAGGCAGCTTTCGATGGACTGCTAAATGGGGTACGCTTTTGTTGGCGGCCGTCTTGCCTATTGCTATCATGTTTCGTCGAGCGGTGCACTGAGCCTATTCATCTCAACACTTTCCATCATCCCACTAAATTCCACAGAATATATACACATGACCAAAATGTCATGCGTAGATATTCTGTGGTATTGTCGTCCTGACCGACGAATGCATTGGTTTTCGTGAACTGCTTTTTCGTGAAAGCTTGACATTGCAGGACGACTCGGCGCGACCAGGTTCCAGCAACCCCCTACTTGAGATGAAGAGCAAGCCAAGAATCATCATTCTTTCGCAAGTTGTCCGATACAATTAACTTATGGGTGTGGTCCCGATACAAAACAATAGCGGGACTGTCGCAATTCAATTTGTAGGGATAGGTTCATTGATTTGGGCTTCAATTTCTGATGTTTGGCTCGCTTGTTCCCACATTATAAATGCGCATTTTGTCGCTGAAGCAATTCATTTGGAAACCTTTGCTATAAGGACCACCACCCTCACAAACCAAGCCACAAATCATTTATGAATGGCGACCCAAACTAAACAAACATTTTTGAATGCAAACTTGGCAACTTTTTTCCAAATCAAATTTGAATTGCGGGTTTCATCAATCGAATCAAAGCGCACGAGTCAAAAATCAGTCAACTTCAACATCATTTCTGAGAATTCTGAGAATTCTAGTTAACAGTAAAACGAAATTGTAATGCGTCATTACGGATACTTGCTTTCATGCGCTTCACGGAGAACTCGTGATCCCTCATACCGTAATTCGCCTCTCAAGCCCAAGCAACCGCACCACCCACCCATCCGCTATGCCCCGAAGCCCCGCAGAACGAGGAAGGCGCGACCACAGCCACCACGGCCACCGCCTCGGGGTCTCTACGAGGCGCTCGAGCGCGAGACCGAGCGCATCTGCCAGTCGGCCGCCATCAAGTCGGGTTCAGTCAGGTCGTGGTCTTCCAGCCGTGCCTCGGCATCACAGAGCCAATCCACCGCTCGAAGCCGGCGTTCGCGTTCACGTTCAACTGGCACCGCGGCGAGATCGGCACGATCTTCCCCGTAGCGCTCAAGGCGCTGTCCACGGTGCTCGCGCACTCGTTCCTACTCAACACGCTGCCGAAGCTCAAGGTGAAGCTCTGGACGCTGGATCTGCTGCTCGAGGCGTTCAGCGGCGATCTCGGCAACCGATTGATCTCGCTTGATATGGGCGACAGTCATTTCAGCAGTGAAGAGATCGAGAAGTTCTGCGCTTTCCTGTCGGACCCGAATCGACTTCCGAAGCTAATGGAGCTTCGCCTC
Organism: Globisporangium sylvaticum; assembly: GCA_023334975.1. Taxonomy (NCBI): domain Eukaryota; phylum Oomycota; class Peronosporomycetes; order Pythiales; family Pythiaceae; genus Globisporangium; species Globisporangium sylvaticum. The sequence goes on along the minus strand of JAADVK010000945.1, from coordinate 5,399 downwards.
GTCGTGGACAGCATGGATTATCAAGCCTACGCGAGTATCCGTCGCGCGCTTGGGATGAACAAGGAGCTAAGAATTGTCCAGTTGCTGGGACCAAGCGTGGACCCAGAGCGTGCTGATGAACAAGATCTGCAGGAGTTTGTACTTGCTGTGAAGGAGCGCATGCTCATCGACGAGTCCAACAACGGAGAGCTACCCCCAACAGAGTTCCCGCTAACCCAGAAGCTGGCGTTTGTCAGCGCGATTCGGCACGAGTCGGTGGTGGACACTCCGCGTCATGATCTGGACAGCTTCATGGTGGCTTCGATTTTCAAGTTTGCTGCGGACGACGTGCGCCGCCAGGTGCTGTGGATCGAGCCCTACTGAGGCTGATTGATTGCAGCCTCTCTTTGTGTTTCTTTCTTCAGCGGTGTCAGTCCTACTACGTGTGTTTGTACTGGCTGGAGAGCGACGGCTTCTTTTTTCCAAGGGCCGACGCAGGTGTGGAGGTCGTGAGTCGTATTGGCGCTTGCGCTAATCAAGCGTAGCTCTTTGCCCCTTTAGTTCTTTTGAGTTTGTTTCGAACCGCGAAAGTATATGTTTGAGTAACCAAATGGCATTACCATCGCGCCATCGAGTGTACAAAGCACTACCAAGTTGCCTGGGGTTGGTTGCAGTCTGCAGGTGGACTGCTCGAATCGTGCTGTGCACCTGGGGTTGAGCTGAGCACAGAGTTTCGTAGATGCAGCCGAGGTCAGCGAGATCGAGCACTCTAGAACTCCTCAAGCCCATGAATCGACTCCGCTCGTAACCCGAGGTACTTCGACCTTAAGAGTTGATAACACTCAACCTTCCGGATTGCTGAATGTTGTTTCCTTTCGTGTAGGAACAACTTGAGCACCAGGAGAGACTTGTGCAGTCTTTGTCGTGGTCTTATGCGCCGTGACGCTGGCTCCACGTTCGTCTCTGAACGAGGAGTGTGCTTCTCGGTAAGTACGATACTCGTTATTTTCGGATTCAGATGGAGGAGCCTGTTTTGGTGGAACTGATGGAGAAGATTGCATTTACTTATACCCAAAAGGGATTATATATCATCCGATGAGGCCAAGTTCCAATGAGGCCCAAGTTCTTGCCACCTCGGCCAAACAGTGTGGCGAGGGAGCCAGCACCGCCCAAGAGGGAGCACCGTTGAAGACCTCTAACCTTCCATCCCGCTCACTCATCATTTGCTGAGCAGGCTGGAAGGTTCGCTTGTGCGGTAATTGTTACCATGAACTCCTGTTTATGGTAAAAGACGTGCTCCAAATCTTACCTGTAAATGGTGCAAGGTACACAACTTATCGTTATTCACGGACAACCGTAAACCATTTTTAGTAAAAATGGAAATGCCTACCGTGTTGCGAGCAAAAGAAAAATCCTTTTTGACTTGGATTAAGTATGCGATGCGGAGACGCCAAGCAGTGGGGTGTTGCTGGCAGTGTCAAGAGCATTTGTGATGCGCATCACCTTTTTCACGGTCCTTCACATGCACGCAGCTCTATCAGTTTGAGCACTCAACACATCGCTTCAGAAACAAAAGCACGAGAAGCAGATCAACGCACGTGCATCACAATGGCCGCGACGACAGCAGCAGGCGACTGGGCGGTCTGGCAGATGGTCGACTCGCTCTACCCCACGGGCGGCTTCGCGCACTCGGTCGGGCTCGAGGCCGCCGTGCAGGAGCGGCTCGTCACCAAGAGCTCCTCTTCATCTTCTCCGCAATCTTCCTCACCGTCTTCCCCGACGCCGCTGGACCAGTTTCTGCGCTCGACGCTGCACCAGACCGCCAACTTTGCGCTGCCGATCGTGTTCACGATGCACTCGGCCGCCGAGGCTGCGAGCGCGAGCTCTCAGAGCGCCGCGGCGGCGAATGCGCGCAGCGAAAGCGCGCTCGTGAAATTGTTTCTTGACGTGAATGCGCAGGCGACCGCGCTCTTCTCCAACCACGTGGCGAAGAAGGCGTCGTTCGCCCAAGGCGCCGCCATGCTGCGCCTCGCGGTCTCGACCTACCACAGCCACGAGCAGGACGCGTTCCAGGTGCTCGTGACGATCCGCAAGGAGTCCAAGCGCCAGAAGCACCCGGGCATCCACCACGCGGTCGTGTTCGCGCTCGTCTGCGCGCTGCTGGGTGTTGATACCGCCACGTGCCAGCGCATGTACCTGTTCTTCGTGATCCGCGACGTGCTGAGCGCGGCCATGCGTCTGAACCTGATTGGCCCCTTCGAGGCCTCGCGCACGCAGTTTGACATGCGCGAGCTCATGGAGCGCGTCTTCCAGGCCAAGAAGAACCGCCTCATCCAGGACTCGTACTCGTCTGCACCCGTGCTTGACCTCATCCAAGCCATGCACGACCAGCTGTACACGCGCATCTTCAACAGCTAGGCTAAGAAAGCTCAAAGAGATCTCATAAGGCTCAAGAGCTCCAGGTGTTTGTTCAGTCACTCAGTCACTCAGCCACTTGTATCCCAAGATAATACACGTATGATCACTAGGACAACGGCGCGTCGTTTGCGAGCGAGAGCTCTAAAACGCTGAGCACGCAGGTGCTGGCGATCGTGGCGCTGAGCGCGCGCCAGAGCTCCACTTTCTTTGAGATCTCGGTGATGCGGTTCCCAAACTCGAGTGTCTGCTGCACGCGCGAGACGTCGTCGTAGCCGCCCGCCATCAAGTGGTGATGGCGGTGATCCCCTAATGCTAATGCTGTGCTTGTGATACCACCATTGTTATTGCTACTTGAGCTCTTCGAGCCGTAGCCATAGCGTCGACGAGAGCGTGTGTGATCAGCAGACAGGAACGGGGAGAGAGCACCACCAGCCCGCTCATTGTTACTGCTGCTGCTGTTCGTTCCAAAGAGCTCGCGCTGGATCATCGCCGCCTCGCGCTCGTGTTCACTGGTTTCCCGCATGCTCTGGAGACTCTGCACTGCGCTATAGAGCGCAAAGAGGTGCTTGTTCGCCGCGCCGATGAGCGAGAGGTAGGGGCGAGCGAGCGTCTGGAACGCCCTGTAGCGGTGGCTCAGCTGCTCTTTTGTCGAGTTGATGATCAGGTTCGTCACTTTCGAGGGTGACATCTCGCTCTTCTGGAACACCGGCGCGCGCAGCTGCTCGATCTCGCGACAGGTCTCCACGGCGGCGAGCAGGTCGTACTTCATCTTGAGCAGCGTGGACTGGTGCAGCAGGAACTGCTCGATCAGGCGCGTGAGTGCTGCCACCTCCAGTTTGCTTGTGGTGTTGTCATACATGACCTTGAGGATCTACATACAGAGGCGTCACGGTATGTCAGTTAGTACTCACCTAGCTCATCAACCATCCAGGAAGCCAGTGCTTACGTTTAAATGGGTGGACGAGAACGACTGCTGCAGGTTGTGGTGGAGCGGCGTCGACTGCTCTGCTGTCGTCTCACTGGCGAACTGCTCCCACTGCCGCACCAATTCGTGGAGCTGGCGCTGCAGAACTTTTGACTGTGCCTCCAGCGCTGCAATAGAAGAAGACGCAGAGGGGACTTGTGCTGACTGTGATGATGATGAAGACTCCAACTGCTGGGACGGGAGGGTGTCCACTAGCCGGAACGACGGCGGAGGGCTCACTTGGCTGTCTGAGGGCGTGCCTTCCACCATTCGCTTCCGCTTGCGGTGCTGCAATGAATCACTCGACGATGTCTGCTGACTGGGTACTAACGGTCCAGGCTCTGCTGAACCAGAGCCATTGTGATGCTGCTTTGCACTCTTGAGCTGTGCTTCACACTGGAGAATACGCTCGCGGAGCTCCACGATATCCGCAATGGAGAAAGGCACTCGATTCTACAATGACAGCCCAGACGTACAGCACACACAGAGGTAGCCATTAGTATCAGACACGATGCCTCAGACACGTACTGTAAGAGCGCTCTATTAGAGCACACTGTACCAGGAACGATCGATTGAACGCGGGGATCGCCAGCAGCGCGCGCAGCGTCGGGTCGAGCACTGTGAGGAAGCCGCAGCGCCGGCAGAGCAGCACGCCCCCCACCGCCCTCTCAGTATCCGCCAGCACGTGGCAGCTCTCGCAGGACGCCATGCGGAGCGAGCACGCAGAGCTACAGAAACACACAAGTAATTGCCGCTTGTCATACAAAGTTCAAGTGAAAAATGCACTCATAGATGGCAAGTAGCACGAGGTTGTGCAGGACGTACCAGAAGAAGAAAAGCGGTGCCATGGCGCTTGATGGGATGTCCTTGAGCAGCAGATGCGCGGCTGCTGATGGTGGAGCTGCTGCTGTGGTCGCAGAACCATTAGCAAGAGCAGCGCCGTTGCCGCTGCATGCTGCGCATTTCCACCAGCTCATCGCGTTGATGTGTGATTGCTTGTTCAAAAATGAGAGTGTTTGGTAGGAAGCTAGGTCTATTCGCCTAAAATAACAATACAAATACTGTCGAATTACCGATATCTGAAGCTCAGATTTGCGACCGAAACCCTGAACAGGGCCATAAGTTTAGCTTAATTAAATCTTAACCAGGATTCCTTAGCATAACCGTTATTTGGAGTATTTATCCGACATTTATATGTATACTTGCGACCATTATACTCGGTATACGTAATGTAGGAAAGTGCTCTGACTCTTGTCTACGCCAAGGATAGAAACCGAGAGATAAGAGCTGGACTGTTGTGAGTGTTGCCATTAGCTCAATTGGGATACTCAACGGAGGAGCTACTGTTTCCTCAGGGTACATATATTGTATATATGCAAAGATATCCTGCTAATCCGCGTATGTAGTATCGAAGTTAAGGAGTCGAGCCACGCTTCTTCAACGGGATCGCACGGGTCGCCAACCTTCTCCGAGATCTGCCGCTTGCGCATCGCCATCGGGAAAGGATCGCCAGCGCACGCGATCGGCAACATGCGGAGGCTGTAGCACAGGCCTGTGCGATTGCCCGCCTTTGTGCACTTGCGGTACAAGGTGCCGTTGCAAGCATTGACGTCAGCTTCGAGAGGGTACTGGTTCTCCTTGATCGTGGGCGGAGTCGACTCCGAGCAGACGGAGAATGGGAACTTGGCGAATAGCCTTCTAGTTGCTTCGGTTGCGATCTTGTCCGTGCGGTTTACCGGCAAGCAGGTCAGCGGAGTGGGGTCTTTCCACGACGGATCGAGGTAGCACGCTCGCTTCGTGAGGTTGCACTTGTTGTCTAGGAACCCGTTGCAGCATGGTCTTCATCGGTGAGAAAGCACAAACCCCTGAAGGTTGCGGATGGACGACATATCCGGAGCATATTCGATATTTGGAAGAAGCGGGAGCGAGATCTGCTCCAGTTTCGCGAGGCTCGTGAAATCAGGTAGTTCTTCAAGCTTGATCAACAACGCGAGTGTCAGCGACCGGAGGTTCACGAGCCCACGGAAGCTTGGCAAGC
>JAADVK010000944.1:0-14114 GCA_023334975.1 Globisporangium sylvaticum | reverse complement strand
AGATTCGCTCAAGTAGCATTCCAGCTTTTGAATGATCTCCAAGGAGAGGGTGGCACAGGGGAACGGCCACATAACCTCAGAGTATCATTAGCTTCAGGAACATCTTAAACCTAGTTCAATAGATTTCCTTCATCATCATCATGAATCTGCAAACGCCACGCGTTGCATATTGCGCCGAAATGAAATTGAAGTGAGAAGGAGCTCAACGGCTGCTGGTAGATTCCCCACAACGGTGGTTCTAAGAGTGAAGTTGCTGAAACTGCAAGAGTTCACTTGCCTCCCATACAGTACAGTAGATAACCTCTGAGCTTTTGAGAAGCACCAAGTCTTGGGTCTGGATTACGGCCACCTCTGGTGAGTGTGTGTGAGCTTTGGGGACAAAGGTATGGACGAGGTGGGTCTAATCTCGAACCAGATTGTCCTAGCGCATCGTTGTTCAAACCACATCGTGCAAATCGCTCGTCACGATCAAGGTGGTACCCTTGAATTACATATGTTGGGGTTGTTTTATTGACTCAAGAAGGGGTTTCAATAAACTTGCTGGTTTTCAGGATTCTCGATATTTGCATATTATCGCCTCAGGTTGAGACTCTGGCGTGGTACAGCCAATCACAGTTTGTGGAACCTACCTCGTCATGGGTGAGCTGAGCTACGAGTGAGAATTCATTTCGCGGTGCTCCAAAGCATATACTGGATAGCTAGACCCTGAGATTGCGGAAACAGACCAACCGATACAGCCTCCGCTACGACAGTCAGTGGGAAATATATACCTTTGAGCGGTACGTAGCTGCTGTTTAAGGTCAAAGGGTCTCGATGAGTGAGAATCCCGCCAGAGAGAGAGAGACCGTGGCTTTGTCATCTATATGAGCGGATGCGAACGTCACGAGCAGGTGAGTACAGTTCGAAATGGCGTACTTAAAAGGAGACTTACAGTGCAAAGCCACAACCTGAATACCGGGATGTACTGCTTTGGTACCGATATTTACAAATGACTATCACTCACACTCCCTCTTTTTGCTGTTTTTTGTTAACAGCGACTCGACCACAGAAGCTGCAGGAAAATGGTCCCACCACCACCAAATACGAGAGTCGAGTAACTCTACAGAAGCTGTAGACTTCCGCTTTGTTGGTTCAAGAAGGAGAGCAAGCGGCGCGGATTGAACCCGCAGTTTGCGTCGCTCAGCGTGAAGCCGCGTGAGGAACTGACTACCGGTGAGTATATTCTCGAAGGTTCTGGTATATCTAGTTACTTCATATTCGCATTTGCTGTTTCGTTTGACAACTGCGTCATTTTTTTTAGCACCACCCAAATTTGCAGACAGCAATATAGTAACGACAATCAGCAAAGAGCACACTTGCTGACACAGAGATTTTGTTTCGCATCCGCTGCTACCTGCAATATTACCTGTCCAGCTTTGAAGATGACGAGGCTGCGTGCTTCATTTCTCTCAGGGATGTCAGCTCGCAAAAGGGTGCAGCGGATGCTGTGAACCAGACGCCGTGAGGTGTAATCAAGCACCCGGTGTAATTATTAGCCGCATAGTGATGACGGCTTGCGGTGCTCACCACTGTCGTCGAGAGCAAGATCTTGTGAAGTGAACTGTCATTTTCGCGAGATGTTGTGAACTGAACGGATTATGCAAATAAATAGGCTTTGCATAGAGAAATGATACTTAAATTATGGCGACTTGACAAAGTCGGACATCCATAATATCGAATTACAGAGGATTGCGTTAACGTAAAGGTTTCGCGTCGTCTGTGCGATCCTCAAGAGCGATTTGTACGATGTGCGCGCCGGAAAGCCTTGAAGTTTGCCTTCGCAAGCTCTTTCCAAGCAAGGACCCCCACTCCTTCGCCACCTACATAAGGACGATTCGCTTTGACAGATCACTGTCAAAAGGCGCTGCACACCGCAATCGTTAGTAAACCGCCACGCACTCATCCGCCTTGACTTCTCCACGAAAAAAGACATCTGACTGTACCTGCTGTCCACAATTTGATTTGAGGCTGGGAACTGCTCTGTGAGTCCGAGACGCACTCGTTTCTTCACATCGCCAGTCTTCGATTCGCTCCGTCTCCAGCAAATACAGTTGGCACTGGAGGCAGATACATCTGCCTTTCAGTAAGAAGCAGGTAGACCTAGAAGGCAAGCAGTTCGAGAGCGATGCCCACGACCACCCGGCAAGGCTTCGCGGCGGGCGAACAGATCACGAAGCGGCTCGATGCGCTCGGCAACCTCCGCTCCGGCTGCTTTGGCGTCTCCTGGTGGTTCGTGCACGTGCACCTCATCGCGGGTGGCGCCTGGGCGATGTCGACAGCGCAGACCATGACGTTCACGTTCATGGCCACGGCCCTGGCGGAAGAGTTCCCAGTGCCCAAGACCGAGAAGGCGTTTCTGCAGCTCGGCTCGTCGATGCTAGGCGCGTTCGCAGGCGCATTCATCTTCGGGTACTATGCTGACATCTACGGACGCAAGTTCGCGCTGCTGGTGTCGTTCGTGCTCACCCATGCAGCTGGGACGATCTGCGCAGTGAGCTCCAGTACGGTGTTGATCACGCTGCTCCGGTTCATCGTCGGTCTGGGGCTTGGAGGCCAGCAGCCGATCATCTGCACGCTCATAATGGAGCTCGCGCCGACCAACATCCGAGGACGCGCGCTCGTGTACCTGGACGCGTTCGGACCGATCGGAGCCATCGGTGCGATGATCCTGTGTCGAGAGCTTGAACCGACGATCGGCTGGCGAGCGGTGGCCGCGATCAGTGCTGGTGCATTTGCCTACTTGCCACTGCTCTACTGCTTCGTCCCCGAGTCCCCCAAGTGGCTTGCGATGTCCGGGAAGATCGACGAAGCCGTACGGGTGCTGCGGACAATCGAGCGAGCCTCGAGCGTCTTTCACGGCGAAGAAGCCGACGACGTGATCAAGGTCGACCTCCAACTTGGCGGCGAGGACACCAAGCGCATGATCCTCCAGACCCACCAGCCGTCGTTCGTCGAGTTGATGGTCAACCGGTTCCGCATCCTGACGCAGTTTCCCTACCTGTCGCGCACGCTCATGCTCTGGTTCGCCTGGACGGTCATGACCACGAGCAACAGCGCCATGTGCGTGTACCTGGACGAGACGTTTCTCGAGGAAGTCACCAACAGATCGGAGCAGACACTGCTGGTGTACAGCGTGCTCGGTGGGCAGCTGCTGGGCAATTTGTCAGTGGGTGCGTTGATCGACCGAGCCGGACGGCGTTACACGATCTTTGTATTCGTACTTCTCGTGAGTGGCGGCTCGTTGCTGGAGGTGTACCTGGAGCGCACGATCCACTGGATGACGTTCTCAGGCTTCTTCCGCAACTTCGCGTTCATGGCCGCCTGGGGGTGTCTCTTCGCGTACACGCCCGAGCTGTACCCGATGTCGATCCGCGTGATTGGCATCAGCTACGCCTGGGGCATCAGTCGCCTCGGGTTCTTCGCCGGTCCGTACCTGGTCATCTGGGTGAAAGCGAACTCGGACATGGACGACACTGGGATCACCTGGGTGCTCTTCGCCTTGTTACTCGTCCTCGCGCTCGTGATCCTCGTGTTCGGCATCGAGACTGCGAACCGCGACGCCGAGAGCCGAGTGTCGAGTGTCTCGACTGACCGCGAGTCGAACGGGACTGTGATCTCGTACCAGAAGCACGACGACCGAGATCTGGTTCCGATCAAGGGGAACACGGGGAACACCCCCATTCACATTATTTAAATTGGAGAGAGGGGGATAACGTAGAGGAGGAGGCTCGTTAGCGTAGTTTGGGGGAGCCTACCATTCGTTTGTGTTCACCGGTAGGTGCTGATAAATCACCGTTGGGGTATTAAAATAAATGTACGTAATGTACGACGGCATGTACCGTGTCAAGATTCTACCAGCAAGTGTAGAGAGAGACAACTAGGCTCCCAAGTCTCTTTAATGGCGGTATTCGCATGGGCCAAATGCACAGCTCCAGGTGTGTTCTTCGCGGGATTCGCTGAGTTGACGTGTCGTGTTTCTTGTCTGGCACGTGGAGGGTGGACCTTGTTATTTTTGCAGTCCTCTCAGCTTCGATAGGCAGTTGAAATCTTGGCGTGGAGAACAAATTCCTTGGCATGGGAAAGGAGAACGACGGCCTTGGCTGTGCGCTGCATCAAGCGAAAGCCCATTTTTCGTTAGCACAAGCTTTATCGAATGTGTACTACCGACTCCAGTCGGTGTGCCCTACTTCGAGAATACGAGGTAGGGATGGCTTCACCCAGATCGAACCGATCGGAGTTCTTCCTTCATTCGACAAAACTTGCTGGCACTGTGTCAGTTCCAATACCGGTATACTGAATGTTGCGATAGTGATACCGGTATTTACACCACATCATCGCTCGCGTGGTGTCCATCGATTGCAAGGGACAATTCGTGAAGAGACGACTCGTGATCTACAGGTGAAAGTTGCTCCAGTCATTCATCCGGCGATCTGTACAATTACCACGATCGCCTTGCTCGATGAGAACGAGAGTTTGGTGGTGCTGCCGCGTAGAAGCTGTGGGAAAGCGATCCAGGGAGTTCAGGCCTGCCAGATTTGTCAAAGACACCCAGTGCGAGGACATGCGATACGAGCAAAACGGTTGGTCTCTACAATATCAAACTGCACTCTTCTCCGAGTGGTTTGTTATCCTTTACTAGTATTGCCTTCATGAGCATGCGAGCTATGTAACACATTGTCTTTCATAATAACGACAACGCCAAAACTGAATACTACAATAATACCAGATATACCTTCAAATGGGATTGGCACCGACTAATCAACTCATGTCGGCCGTCCAACCTGGTTTCCGTCTCTTTAAATGTAGTGGATCGGGTTGTTCTTCGCGATCACGAGCTGCAGGTCATCGTCATCGTCGTGCTTGTGGTACGAGACCACAGTCTCGCTGGTGGAGCGCTGCGTCGACCTGCTTGACGGACGGCTCCCGGCTTTCTCGACGTCGCGGTCCACAGTCTCGATGCCAACGAAGAATATCACGAGCGCAGCGCCGATCAGCACGACGCAGAAGACCCACATGACGCCGGCCGTGGTCATGTTCAAGTTCTCCTGCATCCAGAAAACCAAGTGCGGGCCTGCGAAGAGCCCGAGGCGGCTGATCCCCCAGGCGTAGCCGATGCCGATGACGCGGATCGACGTCGGGTACAGCTCGGGCGTGTACGCGAACAAACACCCAGTTGCCCCCATGAACGCGATGTTGCGCAAGCAGCTTGTGATCAGCATCTCCATCGTCGTGCGGTTCAGGTACACCTCGAGTACCGAGCCAACGCTCGCGAGCACGAGGAAGACGATCATCGTGTTGCGTCGTCCGATGCGGTCGATCAGCGCGCACGCGTACAGGTTTCCGACGACCTGTGCGACCAGAATGCTGTAGACCAAGATGGTCTTGTCCCCGTCGTCAGTGACGACGTCGACAAAGTCCTCGTCCAGGTACACGCACATGGCGCTGCTGGTCATCGCCATGACGGTCCAGACGAACCAGAGCATGAGCGTGCGCGAGAGGTAGGGAAAGCGCAGCAAGATCCGCACGCGATTTGTCAACGATCTGCAGAACGACGGTCTGTGCGCTTGGAGGATCACGTGATTGGCGTTGTTGACCACGTCCTCGCTCAGCACGAGATTTTTGATCACATCGTCCGCGTTTTCGCCGTGGAACACGCTCGACGCTTGCTCGATCGTGCGCAGCACGCGCAGCGCTTCGCCGATCTTTCCTGACATCGCGAGCCACTTTGGGGACTCGGGCACACAGTAGACGAGCAGCGGAAGGTAGCCGAGTGCTGCGGCGCTGATCAGGGACACCGCTCGCCAGCCGATGAATGGCTCGATCTCGCGACAGAACACCTCGGCGAAGATGGCGCCGATTGGGAAGAACGCATTTATGTACACGAGCGCCTGTCCTCGGACGTTGGTCGGTGCGAGCTCCATGATGAGCGCGCAGATGACCGGCTGCTGGCCTCCGAGCCCGAACCCGACGACGAACCGGCAGATCAGGAGCACCGCTGTGGTTGGACTGAACGCGCACATCGCACCTGCCACGTGGGTGATCACGAACGCGATGAGCATCGAGAACTTGCGGCCGCGTGTATCTGCGAGACTCCCGAAGAAGAACACCCCCAGGAACGCGCCGAGCATCGTGGCGCCGATGATCAGAAGCGCCTTCTCGGTGCTGTTCATTGGGAACTCGTCGGTCACGGCGCGCGTCATGTACGCGAACGTCTGCGTCTGCGCGGCGGCCATCGCCCAGGCGCCGCCTGTGATCAGGTGCACGCGCACAAACCACCAGGAGACACCGAACAGCCCGGACTGGAGGTTGCCGAGTGCATCGAGGCGCTTCGTGATGAGCTGGCCGGCGGTGTACCCTTGACGGTCGACTGCAGACATGAGTTGCTCCTGCTTTCGTTGATCCCTACTTTGGGGGGTTTGTGTGTGTAAGCGCACGGCAATGGGGCCGAGTCAAGAGGCTTGGGGTTTCGCTCGAGACGGAGAAAATTCAAGAGTGAGAGACGACTGGGGGCAAACGCGACGGCTTCTAAAACTTGAAGCCAGTCGACTCTACTCGCTGGTTCTCCTCTGTCAATACACGTGGACTGCGTCCGGCTCTTGCAGCCACCTGACGAATTTAGTTCAACTTCTGTTGCTGCTGTACCACCCTAGGGATCTACAACATCGATCCGCCATTATCCGACGTGGAGGCCATCACAATCTTCGATTTTTGAGCAATCGTAATCAAACAGACCACAGAAGATCCAATACGACCCCAAGAGCCATCCACGTTGCGGACAGAGAAATCAAAAGGTACCTGGATGTTATGGAAATCAGGGTGAGAATGTATTCCCGAGGTTTCTGCAGTTCGAACGAACTGAACTATCGAGTCGTTGGCGAAAGATCAAAACTTCTTGTCGCTTGGTGTGCAGAGATATCGAAAGCGTTGGTGGAGAGAAAGGAAGTCAGAGGTTACCTACCTCCTCCCACTTTCTTTATTGTAAGCCTTGCGTGTCTGTGCGTGCTGTGTTGCTCCATTCATACTACTACTACATTTTAGTGCACATCAACGGTAGTTTTGGAGCTGCGTCATGGATCCAGATCATCACATCGTACAAATCGCTCTTGGCGATCAAGTAATGGTCTTTACCTCACGGTAGGTGTTTCGGAAATTCGATAAACTTGGATTCGATCCTGTTTCTGAGATACCTTCTCTTGACGTACTTCTATCTGTAAAATCCTCTGTAATTGCATATTCTTATTTTGACTTCCAACAAGTGGGATGACATCTCACCACCAGATAGATGAACCTACTTTTGCCTTCTGCGATGGGAAGATGTGGCTACGTGAACTCTGCCAGCCGGTCTTCGAGATCACGAGAAACGAGGGGTCTTATCATTCGGTGCGTTAACACACTCGCACTCACACCATACTGCATCTCGTACAGGTGCCCGTTTCCATTCGGTTTGGAGCTCACGAAGATAGATGCCTGATCTTGCTATTGGCTTTGCAAGTGGGCGAACAAAATCCTCGTTGCTTTGCACCCGAGCCGCTAGTATCAATCGTAGTCACTCTATGTCGTCTCCTGTCCTACAAGAACGTATTAAAGGCAAGCTCGCAATCATCTCAATGACTCCACACTGCGCGAATGAGGACCAGCTACTTTCCAAGCTCAATGCTGGGGAAGTGTCCTCACACCAAGTAGATTCATGCAAGCATCTCAAGTGTGTTCGTTGGTAAATAGCATCGATAGTCGGCTATCGATCGTTTCGTCAGAACTCCGGTTGTTCCGCACACTTTCTCGGTTGCTTCTTCTTCGTCAGTTGCCAACGATTGGCTTCGCTTTGGACCTGGATTCGTACTCCGGCTTCGCTCAAGGTAGATCGAAGCAGCAACATCGGATTACTCCCTCCGAAACCAGATGTGGAGGTACTGAGGACAGAGGACAGACGGCGTGTTTTGCCACAACCATCATGAAAGCTGTGCCACGCAAATCGTCCACTTGCCAGTATGTTCAGTCAAGGAGAGTCGAAGTGGGGTGGCAGAATCCTAGGATCCTCGGCCCAGCTCAACAAGATCGAGTAGAAGCCAGGAGAATGCTGAACGCTGGATATCATAATGGAGTTTTCGGGCGGCCTCACCAGCAAACTCCAGAAGACAAATCATCTAGTAGCAAATGCTCCGACATTGGTATATGGCACACATATAACAGTTGTTTCCCGCCAAACCAAAATGGCTCTGAATTCCTTCAAGTTGTTAACCACGCACAGTCCTCCTTTATGCTGCAGTTCTGGATTCCAAAATCGCACAGTACACCGGGGATTTCTCGGATACGTATGTCTACATAATTATTACTACCTCCATGGTCAATTATTGCCCTAACGCGCCTTCTCTTTCTCCTGGGTCTCTAAATAATGTGGATGGGGGTGTTCCCCGTGTTCCCCATGATCGGGAGTTCGTCGTCGTTGTCTTCGTGCTTTTGGTACGAGATCACAGTACCGCTGGTCTCGCGAGTGGTCGTCATACTCGATCCGCGTGCTTCAGCGTCGCGGTTCGCAGTCTCGATACCGAAGAAGAAGATCGCGAGCGCAACGAAGACCGACAACCCGAAGAGTACCCACGTGACCCCAATGTCATCCATCTGCAAATGGTCTCTCATCCAGATGACCACGTACGGGCCAGCAAAGTACCCGAGGCGACTAATGCCCCAGGCGTAACTGATGCCAATCACTCGGATCGACGTCGGGTACAGCTCGGGTGTGTACGCGAAGAGGCATCCCCAGGCGGCCATGTACGCGAGGTTGCGGCAGAATCCTGAGAGTACCATGGAGAGCATCGTGCGCTCCAGGTACACTTCCAGCAACGAGCCGCCGCTGGAAAGGAGAAAGAAGCAGATGATCGTCCACCGACGTCCGGCTCGGTCGATCAACGCACCTACAGACAAATTGCCCAGCAACTGTGCTACCAGCACGCTGTACACCAGCAGCGCTTTGTCCGACCTAGAGCTGACTTGACGGATGAAGCTCTCGTCCAGGTACACGCACATGGCGCTGTTGCTCATGGTCATGATTGTCCAGACAAACCAGAGCATGAGCGTGCGCGACAGGTACGGGAAGCGCATCAGGATTCGAAAACGGTTGCCCATCAGCTCGAAGAACGACGGCTGGTGAGCTTGGAGGATCATGCGCTTGCTTTCATCGTCAACGACACCGCCGAGCTGGAGATCGATCTTGATCGCGTCGTCGGCGTCCTCGCCGTGGAAGATGCTCGAGGCCTGCTCGATTGTCCGCAGCACGCGAACAGCTTCGTCAATCTTCCCTGTCGTCGCCAGCCACTTCGGAGATTCGGGGACGCAGTAGTAGAGCAGCGGGATGTAGCCAAACGTACAGGCGCTGAGTGCACACATGGCTCGCCAGCCCATACTTGGCTCCACTTCACGACAGAGCAGCATGGCAAACATGGCGCCGAGCGGCCAGAAGGCGTCCAGGTACACGAGCGCCCGCCCTCGAATGCTTGTTGGCGCGAGCTCCATGATGAGCGTAGCCAGGATCGGCTGCTGACCTCCGAGCCCGATTCCGACGACGACCCGGAAGAGCGTGAGCACCAACGTACTGGAACTAACTGCACACAGCGTCCCAGCTGCATGCGTGAGCACGAACGACACCAGCAGCGCGAACTTGCGACCGTGGGTATCCGCAAAGTACCCGAAGATGAACGCACCCGCGAACGCGCCGAGCATCGAGGACCCGATCAGCAGGAACGCCTTCTCAGTGATGGTCATGGGGAACTCTTTGCTCAGCGACAGCGTCATGTACGCGAACGACATGGTCTGCATTGTCGCCATCGCCCAGGCGCCGCCAGCGATGAGGTGCACGCGCACAAACCACCAGGAGACGCCGAAGCACCCCGAGTGGAGGCTTCCGAGCGCATCGAGTCGCTTGGTGATCTGCTGGCCTGCGACGTACCCTTGACGGGTGGTGGTGGGCATGCTGCTCTCGACCTGCTTCAAGTGTACCTGCCTCTTGCTGGAGACTGGAGCTGTATCTGCTTTGCTGGAGGCGAAGTAAATAGAAGAGTGAGAGCGAATGAGACGTGCGTGCTCAATCTCACATTCAGTTCAGTCTCACAAAGTCAAATGTGGACAAGTTAGGATGGTTTGGGAACGAGGCACCGCGCGTCCCGTCCAGGCTCGTAAATGTGAGGCGTGTCGTGCCTATTAACGTTGGCGTATCAAGCGAAATCAGTCCGTGAATGGGACCTTTTGGGCACATTCGAGGCTTTCTCGCGGCACAAATCGTACAAATCGCTCTTAGTGATCGAATGATCGAAGGCACGTAACCTTTGACGTCAACAAAGTATACTCTGTAATTAGATAGTTGTGAGTTTACGATTTGGGAAAGTCGAGAGCATTGAGCCCCAACAGCTTAATGCAAACCTTGTTATTTGCATAAAAGCTTTAGTCCACATTTTTCAGTGAACGACAAGGAATCTCGCGTGCCATCAACATCGTGATGAGTTTGAACTACTTCACGCACTTTTCGTCTGCGCTCTCCAAAGGCGTCTGGCAAATTGTACCCGCTTCACCCGTTTATGAACTGACTTACGAGTGGCACAGTGACCTCGCTAGGACCCAGAGACAGACAGGCACAGCCCCACATATGAATTCTGCTCAGACCAGTCAAATAACCCATTTGCACTAACAGATGCTCCTTTTGACCTCATATGATTGGGTGGTGCCAAAAGCTGAAGTGTTAGACCAGCGAGGCAGCAACTGCGAACTCAAGCAATACACGCGCTGAGGATATTTTCCTGTGAAGACTTTCCACATAACGCAAAGCCACCTGCGTTGATGAAAAATAGGAAGACACGAACAGCAACGACTCGCCAGGGTCAAAATCAAAGAGCCTTCAGGCGAACACATTTCGAGTCCGATCGCAACGCAACCATATCAAATGGACCACGCGGGATGACGTGAAAATATTGTCGAATAGGGATTCAGCTCCTCGCGACGTTTCACGAGGCAACCATTGGAAGTCGACAGTCAAACAACACGAATCAAGACGTTCACGAGCCTCGAAAAGCAGAAAAAATTATCTTCAGTCTGGCAAAACAAATTTCATGATTGAGTCATTAGTCAATTATCTGTTCAAACAGAAAATAATAGTGTAGGATAAAAGTTGGATCACGGAAACCAAAAATGTAAAGGCGAATTCGCCTATCCCTTTTGCGCTAATTTCGGCCAATACTCCCTTCTTCTCAAGGCGGGTGCCAAATTTTAGCAAACCAGCGATCTTTACTCTCGTAACAAATATTAATACGGATTATTAACGATATCCTCCGAAGTGCTCGGTCATTACCCAACAATGCGACATACAAAGTCCAATATATTCTTCTAATAATCAAATAAGTGAGCATATTCGGAAATGCACCAAAATCTTGGTGCGTCGTTTTTAGATATGGCTGGGATATCAGAAATGACACTTAATAGCCAGACCACGTGCGATTTATAGACCAGGTCTCCTTTGTAAAACATGTATCCCTTTTGACTGTATTTGCTATCTATTCGCAAACAAAGAAGAGCGTGAAGTCGCGCTCTGCTGATGGTCTTCTTCTAAAGCAACTCCGCTGGGATACTTTTCGCAAGGGGCTAATCTTTTGCGTGAGCGGTATCCAAGCGCACTCTTGAATCATAAGCATATCGGAAAGATTCGAGAGAAAATGGCGGCAGTGATTGAGGAGAGAAATTTGCGCGTCGATGTGCAAACAAAAGATGCGCTACGTCGCAATTTGCAGGATTTAGTTACGGTAGCCAGCGTGATTTTGCCTGGAAATGGTTCAGGAAGCCCGACAAAAAGTGCCACAGCGCCTCGATGTCGGCTATGATGTGGCACACTTTAGATCGAGCTAGAGACACTTGTATTGGAAGGAAGAGTCAGCTTTCTAAGGAAACCTTGGGCGAGCTCTTTCTGTGTTGCACGGACCAAAACTTCATTAGCTCAAGGATCTCTATCTATGAAGCTGCTAGCCATTAGCAGTAATGCGTTTTCACGGATTTGGGGTGCTTTTAGTACGGCACGGAGCCATCAGAGTATATTTCTCTGATGGTTCCCCGACTTGGATCCTCAGATTTCTTGGTGGGGAAATGTACACGCTCGAGGATGCAATCGTATGAATGAATAGTCTGCAGAATATGAACAAGCGCGAGGTGAAGGATGCAAGCAAAATCCGCTCAATACCAAACATTGCAAAGTATATTAACGATTTGATTCAGCAGGCAGCAAAGCAAGCCAAGCTGCGCGACGAGGAACTTACGAAATACCTAAGCGACAACTCCATTCGCCGGGAGCTGCCGCTCATAAAAACGAATCGTCAATGACCGCGATCCTGTGGATTTCCACGCGCGACGTGTGGTTGCTCGATTATGTCACCAAGGTGTTTGCCAACGGCAGTACCACCACAAAAGAGAACTAGAGTGTTGCAAAGTATTGGTGGGGAACGAGGAGACAAACTTACCATGAGTTAAGCTGGTGGTGGTTCTTTACAGATGTGTTTGAATGAAAATCGTAGCGCTCGCGCCACGTTTTCCCACAAGAAGTTGGCCTGTGCAATTTTTGCTCCCGTGCCTGATACATTTCTCCATTCTCAATGTTCTTAAGTAGCCGCGGTGCGTCGGATCTGATTGATTGGGGGTTTATTGGTAACATCTTTCTTACGATATGTAAAGTGGCTGTAAAAAGCAACCCAGCCGTGTGTCTGTCAGCCAGGAGACAGAGAGAGTGGCGTCGGGGCAGTGTAGGTGCATGGTCGTTTGTCGACTGAGGTGATGTCGCTGTTCCACACACCCTCGGGTCCATACCCCGCACTTTCTCCATCTGGTCATGTTCAGCACTTTTTTTCATTTCCAACGCTCGAGTCCGTTGGTTTGGATACCAGGCCGTCGTGGCGATTGGGCAGGAGCGCGTCGATTTCACCCTCATGTCTCTCGGCTCCACAACTTCTTCTGCCGACGTGAGCTTGCGGAGAGAGCAAACCGTCCAACGCAGTAGCCAGACCGTTGTCGGAGCTTTCATCGCTGCCATCTTCATCCAGAGTCACTGCAGATGGCGGCTAGCTCACGCAGTCGTTTTCTCGACCTTCGCATCTTCTAAACAATATGCAATCTGTTCGTTGCTGGAACTTTTCGTTGCTTCAAGCCGATACTAGATTCCTTTCAACGCGACCGTGCTCACGTTGTGTTCAACGACACGTCTCGAAAAACACAAATGTTCTCGCGTCCTCTCTCGGCGGCGATTTTCAGTAGCTCGTCGTCAATTTGGATCGTCCGCAATTGAAACGAGCTGAATTGTTCCTGTGCTGCGATTTGGCCTTGCTTCAACTTTGCTATATTACTCTGAAACGCTGTGAGAGTGCGGTGATACTCATCATCCTGGACGCCCCTCATTCGCCTTAGAAAGACCTCGAATACATCTGCATGTGCTTGAATATCGAGTGCGCAGTACTGACTCAAGAGCTCGACCTCCTGGCACGTCCATACTGATGATTCAAAAGCAGAGCCTGTTGACTTCGTAGCAGCGCTATAGACAACCTTCAACCGGCTCAGCGCATATTGATACGCATATGCCGAGCGCTCGAGCCAGTTTTTGCCACCCGCGATTTCAATACACTCTTCCAAAACTTTGCCCCACACAGAGCCCGCCCTTGCGATCGCTGCAGCCGTTCTTTCTTTTCAGTAGTCCACAGAGTTTTGGATGTCTGCCTTGCCAGTTTTTAAAGATGTGGGACGGCATCTTTCGCCTCGGTAGCATCGGATTTGATCTCTCTTGCCTGACGAATCATCCTCGTCACCACCCCTCACACGCAGGGAGAGTACTCCCCAGCCACTGATTTCGCTAGGAAATCCGGCAGTAAATCTCAGCGCGCGGAGGTCACCCTCTTGGGCTTCTCTCTGGAGGGAATATCGAACTGTTCATTCCGTACTTGCTCTGACCGGGATGAGTGTCCGCTGCGCCATTTCCGGTTCTCTGGGCGTTTTGCTCTCATCTCACGGCAGGCGACGTTCGAGGGGAAGGGGGCGTAAATAGTGTGGGAAAGAGTGGT
>JAADVK010000943.1:0-14121 GCA_023334975.1 Globisporangium sylvaticum | reverse complement strand
CAACAGCAGCAGCAGCAGTTCCAGCAGCAGCTTCATGGTGGCGGCGTGCGGTACCCGATGGAAGTAATTTCGCCGGCGGCCGCGACGCTCATGGAGGTGCACCACCACCACAACGCTGGCGGGAATGGCGGGAATAGCAGCAACAATACTTTTGGGAGCATGCTCGTCGACAAACAGGTTCAGATGCAGCAGCAACAGGTTCAGCAACAGGTTCAGCAACAGGTTCAGCAGCAGATGCAGATGGCACCTCCACCACCGAACAGCTACATGGCTGCGCCAGTCACGGATACAACTACAGCGACGATCAACACGACCACGACAATGGTAGCAGCACCGCCATCTGCAGTGGACCACGAGCACAGCACGACCATGCCAGCGAATACAGATGCGGAGGCGAACGATCACTCAGAGATCGTCGAAGAGCAGCAACTTGCAAATACGGAGCCCCCCGTGCAGCCACCACAACTGTACAAGACCAGCAAGATGCGCCGTCCAGAGCTCTGGCAGTTCATTCGGCTCGTGGTGCCGGACCCACCGCAGATCGCAATGGGGAAGAAGTACACGAACCAGGACGCGAAAGAGGC
Source organism: Globisporangium sylvaticum (assembly GCA_023334975.1). Classification (NCBI taxonomy): domain Eukaryota; phylum Oomycota; class Peronosporomycetes; order Pythiales; family Pythiaceae; genus Globisporangium; species Globisporangium sylvaticum. Next base: position 13,537 of record JAADVK010000943.1, on the reverse strand, counting down.
GTACTGCCTCAAGTGCAAGCGCATGATGCACTACAACACGGGCAGCAGCAACAACGTGAGTCGCCACATGGCCAAGTTCCACCCAGCGGACCTCGCGAGCTACGAGCTCAAGATGAGCGAGCGCAAGCGGAATCACAACAACAACCACCACCATGGAGGAGCAGGAGGCCATCACAACAATGGCGCAGGGCGGAAGCGCAAGTTGCAGCGAGCAGGAAGCGGAGAACCAGGGCACCATCCAAGTGTGAGTGGAACAGGGGGCGATATCCATTCTACTCACGGAGAAGAGGATGATGATGACGAATTCACAGGTGATGAGTCCGACGACAGCAACAAAAAGCACCAGAGGATAGAGCATGGGGAGGCATCCTCCTCATCATCTGCAGGTCACATGCGTGGTGGCAGCGGTGGCACACAGGGCGACCAGCTGCACGACGTTGCCCCGTCGACTGCTGATATCATTTCGAGCGTCGTCGAGACCGAGAAGCTCAACACGCTGATCGCCAAGTGGGTGTGCAAGCACTACCACCCGTTCGGGATCACGGAGGACGCCGAGTTCCAGGAGATCATCAACTTCGCGATCAACATGAAGAAGAGCGTGATGCTGCCGCCACAGAGTGAAGTGCGGGCGTCGGTCGAGTCGCTCAGTGCGCGCACGCGCCTGGACATTCTGCACCAGCTTTCGAGCGAAGTGCGCTTCTTCTCGATCGCGACCGAGTTCTGGACGACGACCGAGCGCGATGTGTTCATCTCGTTCAGCATCCACTATTTAACAGAGACGTTTGATTTGCGCCATTTCACGCTGGACGTGCGCGAGTACAACGGCCACCTGTCCCCTGAAGAGCGCAAGGAGCAGGTCGACATGATCCTGACGCGCTGGAACCTGGACCCGCGGTGCATGAACACGATCCTCTGGGACTCGTACAACCCGCCGCCTCTCGAGAACGAGTTTCTGCCGCTGCACACTGCGCAGACCGAGAGCGTGGCGCACGTGATTCAGTGCATCATCGCGCCGATTTTCCATGCGCAGAAGGAGCTCACGATGGACGACATTCCGCTCTTCTTCGTCGACGAGCAGGTGAACAACCTGGTGAGTATGATCCCCGCCGAGTTCCAGCACGGCGTGAACTTCCTTCGCGAGCACATCGCGGCTTTCCGCGACCTCGCGTGGTTTCTGACCAACCACCCGCGCGCGGTGCTCTGGATGAGCAAGTTCATGGCCGGTTCAGCGCAGATCCGACTCGTCGTGGACTCAAAGAGCAACTGGCTGAGCACCGTGGACATGCTGCGACGTCTCATGCGCAAGAGAGAGGTGATCCGGGACTTTTTCGCGTACATTGAGACGAGCGAAGGGCGTGTCGAGTTCCAGAACAGCGGTATTTACACCCGCACGCCACCGGGGAACGAGCAATGGTGCGCGATTGAGTGCCTCTTGCTGCTGCTTCAGCCGTTCGAGAGCGTCGCGGTGGCGATTTGCAAGGACAAGTACGCGTCTTCCTGCTTGGCGCTCGCGCTGCTGCGCTTTCTCAAGCGAGATCTGGAGAAAGCGACCGACTACCAGCGCATTTTTGCAAGCCACAGCGCTGAGAACAGCGACAGCGACATCCAGTCGAAGCAGAAGATCGCTGCCAGTATCGAAGTGACTCGCAAGTTTTTGCATGGCCAGTTTCTGGAGCATTTCGCGAAGATCTCGAACGAGTACATGTGGATCTCGCAGCTTGATCCGCGTTTCGTGCGCATGAAGTACCTGAGCGACGTCGAGCGGGAGAACTGCAAGAGCCGATTGATCGAGCGCTGCATTGGGCTCACGAACTTCCTGCAGAGTCAAAAGGAAAAGTCCATAGCTGCTGGCGGGGCAACGGTGCACGAAAGCGCGACCAGCAGCAGCGCGTTTCTCGACTTCCAGACGACAAAGGACGACCACGACACGAACATTTTCCTTCGCGAGCTACTGTTCGACGACAATCAGGAGGAAGCAGGGCTGACGTCGGCAGTACACGCGCCAACTCAAAGCCACGGCCAGCATCCACATCACGCGACTTCGACTGTCCCGCTCACAGGTGAGATGTCCGGTGGGATGATGCACCATGGGAGCGCGTCGGAGGAGCAGAGTCCTTCGTTTGAGGAGCAGCAAGAGCTGCTGCGGCTGCGCATCATCGCAGAGGTGGACGTCTACTACCAGAGCGCAGCAGTGGCGCGTGTGCCGGCGGTGCGCGATCCATTGCATTGGTGGAAGGAGAATGCGCCTCGACTGCCGTTGCTTGCGCCATTGGCGAGGAAGTGGCTCGCCGCCGTGGGTTCTGTGCGTCCCACAGAGACGCTCGAGATCCCGCACACGGGCATGGCGACGTCACTGTCGCTGGGCGGCAACGGGAGCGCAGCGCCTGCGCACCATCACCACGCGAACGGAGCTGCTCACCACTACGTCGCGGTGCATTGCGACCCGGAGCTGGTGCGAGACATGGTGTTCGTGCACGACAACTGTTAGGAACGACGCTGATGTTTGTTAATTGTCAATTGAACGCATTTCAGTTTTGGAACGTTATCAGGGTGTTGATTGTGTTCGGGTTCATAACGCGACGCACCTTCAGAAAACATGCTTTCTTGTAGAGGGCTTTACCTTTATAATTCGAATACATAGCCTTTACATCGATATGTGTTACACTTATCAAAATGTCAGGCAACCAAATACCCCTTCATACGCATTACCAGAGGCAATCTCTTCTTCTCCCACTTAAGTGCGAGGCGACTTTGCGGAAGGGGGTCGAAAGGCACAGGACAGGACAAGCACTGTGGTGGAGCAAAGCGCACTCACTTCCCCATTTTCACTGCGAAGGAGGAAGCCAAAGTGCGCCAGCGTAGCCCACCCGCTCGTCTCTGTGTCCCTTTACGCTCAGCCGCCATGCCGAACCCGCGCTTCCCCAAGATCGAGATCCAGGAGCTGCGCGACGACTTCATCAAGTTCGAGCTCTCGGAGACCGACGCCAGCGTGGCGAACGCCATCCGCCGCGTCATGATCTCGGAAGTGCCCACGCTCGCGATCGACCTCGTGAGCATCGAGATCAACACGTCCGTCATGACCGACGAGTTCCTCGCGCACCGACTCGGCATGATCCCGCTCTATTTTGACGGCGGGCTCGAGAACTTCCGCCAGCGCTTCGTGTACTCGCAGGTGCGCTATAACAACAGCAACAGCGCGATCCAAAGCACTGGGTCATGCGTTTCTATTTGTACCCGATCACTGAAGCGCGCTCTCGCTCTCTCTCTCTCTCTCTCATCGTATGTGTGCTTGTATCATTAAATAGGACTGCGATTGCGACGAGCACTGCCCGAACTGCTCGGTGGAGTTCCAGCTCGACGTGCGCGCGGACCAGGGCGTGCTCACGGTCACGTCCGAGTCGCTCAAGTCGCTGGATCCGTACATCCGTCCAGTCAACTTTTCGTCTGAAGAGGAGCTCAACAACACACAAGACACGGGTGTGATCATCGCGAAGCTCGGTCCAGGCCAGCGACTGCGTCTCTCGGCGATCGCGAAGCTGGTACGTTAGCATGCACATGCGTATTCACAACGTCTCTGGATAGCAATTACATTGGCGCGCTAATGGATTCCTTATTCTTTCTTGTCTGTATCTGTCATTTGCGCAGGGCATCGGCAAGGAGCACGCCAAGTGGTCGCCAGTCGCCGTCGCGACGTTCATGTACGACCCGATCATCACACTCAACCAGGCGGTGCTGAGCACGTACACGCCCGAGCAGAAGGCGGAGCTCTACAAGAGCTGTCCGACCGAAGTGTACGAGACGGACGAAAACTATGACCAGGTGCGTGCGATGGGAAATGACTCGTAGCCAACATCATGACGCATTTTGGCATACACTCATTGCTTCTGCTGTGTACTTTGTTAAAATTGTAGTTCACGGTGGGCGACGCCATGCGCTGTATGTACTGCGACGAGTGCGTGAAGGTGGCGGACTCGTTCAAGGACAACCCTGAAGACGACGCGGCCGTGAGCGTGCGAATGCGGGAAGACAAGTTCATCTTCTCGGTCGAGACAACGGGCCAGCTGCGTCCAGAAGAGGTGGTGATCTGCGCGCTCGACCTGATCCGCGAGAAGCTCTCGTCGCTGAAGCACCAGTGCCTCGAACTGAGCCAGGACGACCAGGGTGCGTCTGCGCCAATCACCCCGTTCGGCTAAACAGACAAGCAGCAGCAAACGGACGCGTCACAGCTCAGCTCTTAAGCAGGAAAGGAGGACTGCATGCGTTGCGCTGCTGTGTCTGGAAGGTGATGGATGATGATGACAGCACCATTTGCTCGGATCATATATAGCTTACCCCTCCCTATTAGATTATGTTACTGCGTTGGGCATTTCCTGTGTCAAGCGGTTAATTCCAAATCCTTTTTCTTAGCGGAAGCGCGCGCTTGGCACTCTCTCAAATACATTCCGTACAGACACACTCAGTCAGTTCATGAGTAGTGCGGCAGGATCTCGATACTCGAGTCCAGCGACTGCGAGTTCTCGATGAAAATGGCGGACTGGCCGATCAGTTCATGTGAATGCCTGGTGCAGCAAACACAAAGCTCACACAGGTCAAAATAAGAACTGTCAAGCAGAGCAAATACAAAAGGTAGCTAGGTCTCTCACCTCAGCTTGTCTGGATCCTCAACAGGCAGACTCTCACACAGCGTGCCAAGGTGTGGAGACTGGTACACGCTCAGCAAGTTGCCCAGTATATCGGTCGGGTGCAGCCGCATGCCCTCACGACCTCCTCCTGCAACAGAGTCCGGCTGCTGCTGACTTCTCGCCAGGAACGCGATGTTCTCGTGAAGCATGATCACGCCGCGCTCAAAGCCGATGCTCCCGTCCGGATACAAAGTGTGACAGCCAGCGCCTTCGCTCGTGTTGCCGATCGTCGAGAACGAGCCGTTGAACACCATCGGGTGCGGGTACGTGATCTTGAGGTACTTGACGAGGCAAATGAGCAAGTGGATCACTTTGCCGAGCGCCGCAGCAACCACTTCTGGCGGCATCGCCTCGTAGCGACCAGAGATCGGCAGCGGCAGCGACGTGATCGTGCGGAAGAACACGCGAGACGGTTTGGTCTTTTGTTCCTGGTCCTGGTCTTGTTCTTCTGGTGCCGGCGCGAGCCCGAAGAATCCGAAGAGCTCGCGGATCTTCTCGCCACGCACTTTCGCGGCATTCTAAAGAGAAGTATGAACACAACATGATCGATGTTCATAAGCCAAGCTCACGCCTTCTTTGACGATTTACACAATGTGCTCACCTCATTTGCCCACTGCACCTGGAAATCCAGAGATTCCAAGAGCGACGCGTGGAACCCGCAAGACCGCTGGAGCTCGCTCTGCAGCTGCTGCTGGCCCAGCTCCAGGCGCTCCGACTGCTCTTCGAGCTTGGACGTCTCTTCCACGACCGCTATTCGCTCTATAATAAAGCCCATGTACACAATAGGGTATTAGCGCTTGGATAAGTATATGAAAGGGCTGTACGCTACAGCCCATTTTTTCTTGTCGTACCATTGCACAGGCGCTCTCGGGTCTTCATCACTTTGTCGGCGAGTACTTCGACCTTCTTCATGCAGCTGTCCAGGCGCTTCTCCGCGTCCACGAGACTGCTCTTTGACTGGTCCGAACGAGCCACACAACACCAAGCAATCATCAACACACACGCGGTACATGTAAGAGAGATCAGGACACAGTCAGCAAATAGGTCCTCAACATCCATAACAACGCAGCGAAGCTAGCAACATGAGAGGCAACACGGACGCACGTTCAGCGCAAACTCGGTCTTCTTGCGCAGCACCGCGACGTCCGCCTGCAGCGCCGCGAGCATTGTGCGCCGCTGCTGCAGCATGTCGGAGGTGCATCGCGGGCAGTAGAAGACGCCGCGCTGGCGCGTACAGAGCGAGCACTGCGTCTTGCTCTCCATGACAGAGTTGGCAGACTGGAGTGTTACACCAATCACGATCAATCGAAATTCTCGCTCGAAATTTTGGATTTCGAAAGCTGCTGCCATCTGCTAGAATTAATTTAAATCAGTGCATATGAAGTCACTCACACAGATTTCTCTTTCCTCAGTGCGTGTGAAGTCAGCACACTTAAAACAGTACATCTTTTTCAAAGCAAGTATAGCTAGCTTAACCCAGTGCAGAATTATACCAAAACCCACACAAAATGTACATCACGTTTTTTCTGTCTTTGCCCAAATGTAGTCACAAAACTCGATGATAACACTGCTTACAGATTATATCTGCACATTAACAAATGTACAGATATAATCTGTACGCAGTGTTTTTATGACACAACAGTTTGCGCCATTATTGTCGTTGTAGAGGTATGTACTGATTTTGGTTGTATGTAGTGCTATCTCATTGTCAGAACTACTCTTCCTAAAACCGTTTCTGGATTTTCGTAAGAGCTGAGTTAACCCTATCATCTCCAGAGTCCGACCAGACTCCATCCAGTATCTTGAAGCATCAGAAAATACTGACTCTCTCTGAGTTTCTCAGACCAAGTCTAATCTGGTGTTTTCTTTCTCAGGGGTTCTAACTCGATAATTACCGTATTCCTATTATCAGGGTATAAAGCTTGTGACTTTTTCCGAGAATCCGAGCCATTCTGGGTTTAAAGTCGTGTGAGGTTTTGCACAACCCGGGCTGGCTCGAGAAGAACGAGCCTGTGAGGACTTTCGCAGGAGTCGAGCCAACTGCTATTTAAGAGTGTGAGTTTGAGAAGTATGCATTTGGTGAGCTTATGCATTTTGGAAGGACAATGCGATTTGAGAGAGCTGGATTCTCAGTCTCAGGCTTGTTCTCAGACGCGAGCATCTTCACCATGCGAGGCACTCACTTTGAACAAGTTGCTTGCGTCCTTCTCGTCCTTCTCGCTTCCTTTTCATTTTCATTTTGAGATCACACGCGAGGACAGAGCAAGCCTTGGCTATGGCGCGAGCACAGGCGACACCTTCATCACCACGGCCATCAAAAGCCACGGCGAAGAAGAAGAAGAATGCTACCAGCGATCGCACGACCATAGCGATTCCCGCGGACGCCCTCGAGATCGCCTGGATGACGAAGGGGCTGGGGTGGAAGACTACTGAACGAGATCTTGAAAGATCGAGAACACCCATTTGCATTTCTCCGTTCTCATCGACTCGAAGGCACGCCTTCTTCACATTTTATTTGGCTGGCCCATGCCAATGCCGTTGGCAAAATGACTTCTTCAAATGGCTGCCAATGCATGGGATTCATTAGAATAGAAAAGGACGTGACATCGTGCTGAAACTTTCAATCAAAAATGGACCAAGCTTGTCATTTGTCATTACGACTTCGAGTTCGTAGTTTCCTACAAAGTAAACGAAAGCAGCTCAAGAAGGTCTTCTGTCAACAGCACATGCTCCTCCATAGTGGAAAGATCGATTAGAACGAGTACGAGTCAGGGAGCACCGGGAACTGGCGGTGCTTGAGCGTCTCGAGGTCTTGGCCGTGCTCCAGACCGAGGAAGTTGGTCATGAGCTTGTTCACGTACGTGTTCTCGTGGACACCGCGGCACATCTGCTCAAAGACCAGTGGACCCTTGCAGTAGAGGTTCACGTCCGTGCCGACGTGGCCGATGGTGGTCCAGCCGATGGCGGCTGGCACACTGATGACGTGGCCCAACTCGATCATGACGTCGTTCAGGTCGCGCTTGCCGCTCACCGCCTTGGCGATCTCGGCCTTGAGCTTCGTGGACTTGTCCTCCGCGAGCGACGTGACGTTCGTGTAGGTCTTGAGCAGGTCCGTGGACGCCTTGAGGATGCTGGCCTTGCACGTCTCGTTCGCGCCGGCGGCACAGTCCTCGGTCTTCCAGATCGGGTCGAGCTTCTCCTTCATGGCCTCGGTCGACATCGTCTGCTTCTGGAGCGCGGTCGGGAACCACACGTACGGCGAGTCGCGGCCGAGCGTGAGACCACCGGTGCCGTGGTCCGCAGCCGACACGAGCGCCGTGTTTGGCGAGTTGTCGAGGAACTCGTTCACGACCGCGAACGACTCGTCGAAGGTGATCGCCTCCTTGGCCATGGTGCCTGGGTCGTTCGAGTGACCGGCGTGGTCCACGCGCGAGCCTTCGATCATGACGAAGAAGCCGTTCTTCTTGGCCTGCGCGTTGTTCTTGAGGATGCTCAGGATCACGTCGACCATCTCCGGGAGGCTCGGCTCGCGAGCGTTGTTCTGCTGGTTGGCACTCTGGAGACGCGCGCGGTCGACCTCGTACGACATGTGGCTCTTGTGGAAGAGTCCGAAGACGCGGAGCGTGCCCGTGGCCTCGTTCTTGGTCTTGTAGTCGAGCAGCTGCTGGTAGTTCTTGATCACCGAGTAGCCGGCACCCGTGAGGTCCGCGAGCATGCTCTCGTTGAAGTGACGCGCACCGCCGCCCAAGAGGAAGTCGAGGTTCTTGTTCTTCACGTACTGGCGCGCAATCTCGTCTTCGTCATCACGCTGGACGACGTGCGACGCGAATGACGCAGGCGTCGCGTGGGTGACGCGGCTCGTGACCACCATGCCGGTGACCATGCCGCGCGCCTTGGCGGCTTCGAGCACCGTGCCGAGCGGCTGCTTGTAGTGGTCGACGCCAATCGCCTCGTCGTAGGTCTTGTAGCCCGTGGCGTACGCCGTGGCCGAGGACGCCGAGTCCGTGATGTAGGACGTGGACGAGTGCGTCTGGATCGTGCCCATGAGGTACGGGTCGATGTGCAGGCGCTGCTTGAGCGTCGGGTCCTGCACCGTGCGCGCGAGCGTGAAGATGTTGGGGCCAGTGCCGTCCGGGATCATCATGATCACGCTGCGTGCGTCGCCCTGCTGCTCGTCAAAGCCGTAGTTGTAGTCGAGCGTCTTGTACTCGAAGCTCTTGGCGCCGAAGGCCGCCGGCACGATCGCCACGACGATCGCAGCGAGGAAGCAGAGCTTGACCATGGTGAAGGTGTTGGGTCGGTTCGTAGTTCCGGGTCGCTGGAAATTTGAAGAATGAGAGAGAGATCGATGGACCGACAAGGATGCAAATCAAAGAGCAGACCAGAGCCAGTCACACCCTCAAGCCCCACAGTGACTATTTAGTAACCTGGGCAGACTAATGGACTAAATAGTCGACAGGCTGGTGCAGAGAAGCGCTGGATGAGACTCGTACGCCATCACACGGGAAGAGCTCCGATTCCCTCTGCATCTCGGGAGCGCGTGTGTGTGTGCTTGGGCATTGGGCCATTCATTGGGGATGCGCGGTCACCCTCAGCTTTCAGACAGGGAGGGGGCCAAACCACCTCGTTTCAAGATTCGCTGGTCCTTTGACTCAGCTTGAAGGCGCTCCCCACCTGCGTATTGTCCTGTTACAGTGCTGGCTGGTAAAGGATCGTGCGAATCTCTTCCATCAATGGATGTCAAGTTGCCAAGTTGAAGGTCAAGATTCAACCTACTGTGGGACGAGTTAACTCACTTCACACTGGTATCAATTTATACAGGTCAGTGTGTATCACTTGCTCGCATTTTGCTCAAATTTTGTCTATCGCTTTGAAAAGGTACTGTCTTTGAAAAGGTAAAGGATGGATTAATCTCGCGATATTAAAGATTCAATCGAAAAGGGAGCGAATCTTGGAGGAAGATTGATTGACCGCGTCCCACTGTCAGGAAGCGGCGGGACATCGAACCACGGAGATGACTCTCTGACCAGGATGCACACACGGATGTTGCACAGTGCTCTGTGCGAATGCGCACTCATTGTCAACTATTGGTCTCAGTTTAAAGCGCTTGAAGAGCAAAGCTCCGAAATGGTCCGTCCGCTCAAGTGCGGACGAAGGCCATTTCGAGACGGATAGCGTTGCTAGAGCGTCTCAAATGCCCCCGCAGCCTGTTGTGCACATGGCACCGCGTGTGCATGTGCGGCGCTGTAATGCCTTTCGATTGACAGAATTCGAACCGAGATTCGCAGCGCGGCTGAGATGAACCGGTGCTGCCCACGTCTGCTCGAATCTCAAGGGTACCAGTTCACGTCATTTATGTGTGCTGTGCTGTGGTTCCAAACTGTTAGGCAGTCCAAAGACAAGTTTGTGTGTGTGTGTGCACGCTTCTTAATCCCCGTTGGCAAAAGCGATCCCCGCCACTCGTCTCAACAGCCCGATTTCAACAGTACAGTACGTGCTGAACTGACTTTTGAAAGAGTGGCAACGAAAGCAGGAGAAATCACGCTGAGAGGAGCCGAAAGTGCCATGCTTTTTGGAAAAGCGACGACGACAAAGAGGGACCAACTCCAGTCGAGCGCGGTGCTCAATACTGTACACTGTCTTTGCATTCAATAGAGATTCTCTCGCACAGAGGCCGGTCCCATTTTCCCACAGGTGTTAAACTGCCAGCTCTTGGTCTGCTGTGGCTCACAGTCTGCGAGTCATAGACGCATACACGGCCATCGACCGATACAATGCTCGATTGGGGGACCACGTTCTCGTGGATCTCCAGCCGCGAACGTGCTGCGCGGCATGCCGAGTCTGAGCTACCCGGGTGATCTGGGGAGCGAAGTAGATGGAGAGGAAGGCGCGGTGGTGCCACCACCACCAACGCTGCAGGGCGAAGTGCGCCGCGGCTCCGTCTTCCACTCGTCCATAGCCACACCCAAAGGCGCGCAAATGTAGCTATATCGTGTCAAATAGCACCAAACAGACGACGAGCGCGCGTGGCGTGGCGTAATGAATGGTGCGTGGTGGCTGTCCTGTACGCACAGACACTATCGAGAGATGGCGATAGCGAAGACGCGAATGAAGAGATCGCGCGCGGTCTTCTTCTTCTGTCACTTGCTGTCAGCCTGGTGCGTGATTGTGCTTCTGATTCTGCGCTACGAAACCGTCCTTACACTCGACAGACTCAGATAAGTGCATACTGAACTGTATAAGTATGGAGCTTATATCTTTAACTTTGCATTTTTTCCTAGAGTAATTACAGCAGACTCAGAGAGTGGATCAGTTGATTCTTTGTTGAAAGTTCAACAATATTCAACAAAGCGAATGTTACATCTGTGCACGCTTACCTGTACGAATTCTGTGTGGCGTGCAATATGTTTTATTGTGCTACTGATAGCGACGAAAAGAGCTTACAGTCATCACAACACCAACATGAGCCCACAATTCCCCCCAACCCCTTCAGCTTGCCCTGGATAAACATTCTTGCAAACTCTGTCATTAGCGGTCTCTCATTGTCTATGAATTAGCAAGTGCCTATGAAATGAGAGAGAGATGTCACAAATAACGGATTCTGCCTACACTCTGTTCCGTTTAAGAACGACCAATTCAGGTTTCATCCCCTAACTTTTTTGTCGTTTTGAATCTTGAGCAACCAAAGACACCCTCAAAAACTGCGTGCTTTGGTGTATTTGTTGAATTTTGCTAAGGCAGTTTATCTGTGGATGCAAAGCAAATACCCATCTTGTCATTCGGACTGTTACAAATTTAAGTTTTTTTACGCAGTGCAACTAAAAATTATCTCCAATGGATGCATACATTACGCTTCGAATCGCTGAGTCATTTCCTTTCGACAGATGCATAAACCTCAGCAATTAGTGTCGTTCATGTGACACAATAAACAGTGTATTCGGCGAAGTTTTTCTGTCAAATTTGGTTAAATAGACAATACTTTGGCCAATAGAATCACATCATTTGACATGCTTGAAACAAAGTCTATTTGAAATAAAACCCCTTGACAATTATTTTTGACCAATCATGTGAAGTAACGGCCAAAATTAATACCTCGCTGTTCATTCTTAAACGGAACAGAGTAGTATTTGCATACCCTGGCCAAATATTATACCCTACCCAATTAGAGAGTCGTTTTACAGAGAGCAACCGTAATAGGAGCTCTGGCAAAGTAATATACCCTCTCAACCCAAACTGCGAGTAAAGAGAGCAGGGCTGAGGTACATCGCGACTTCCAAAGATCCCATTTCCTTGTATCTGTGTCAGTTAATAGAGGAATCTGAAAAATAAGTTGATCACGTTGACAAAAGCTTATCTATGCTCCATCGCGTGACGGCGAGTGAAAGCCGGTATTAGAACTTGCGAAGCACATTCGCCGCCAATTTGTAGGACACAGAGCCTTGCAACGAAACGAGATTGACACATCGTCGAGCATAAATTAACGGTATTCATCTCAACGAAACCCGCCTCATTGTTAATATTACCTAGTTCGGGCGAATGATCCAACTGAAGATTCCAGATCTTGGACAACTGGACATTAACTACAGTTAACAATTGTGATGGGCTGACTTTTTTTGAAACAACCATAGCTAACTAAACAAATAATTAACGAAGGGGGAGTGGCAGTCAACGTAAAACACCTACTGTATAAGACTTCTCTCATCCTGTGACATCTCCTGTCCGAAACTGCTGATTCAGCCAATCAAAACGCGTTTCACCGGCCCTAACACATTGTGCTTCTCACATCCGGTCAGAGTTCCCTTCTGTGTTTTACATCAACGTCCCACTATTCGTTGGTTGGTCTTCAAGCTTTTGCTTGTTTTGTTATTTAGAAGCAGGCAGTGGACCACTAGTGGCGAACTCACGCCGTGACCCCACCGCCAGCACAACAGCAACAACAACCAGCACAACGCAAGTCGCGAACAAGCAGCCCGCACCGCTGTGCGACAGCAGCATCATCGAGAAGAAGCCCGCAGCGCGGTCGCTGAGTCCCCACTCCCCCTTACCACGAGCCCGTCCTGCTTCCACCACAACGACGGCCGCGAACAAGCACTCCTCAGCTCCACGTGCCCGCACTACTGTGCGACAGCGCAGCGTCTTTACAGAAGTAGAGCACCACCACTCCCTTCACCGTCGTCGCGCTCATGGCAAAGTCAGGGAGACCAAGAGTCCGAGGCAGCGGGGTAAAAGCGGTCAGTGCTGGTGCCAAGAAGCGCAATCGCTTCAGCAACAAAGTGAGGCTCAACGTAATCAACTATTTTCGTGATACCAACAACATGGATTGAACAATCACGCATTTCTTTCCGTCGTTCTCGACCACAGCGAGGAAGACCATGAGCTCGTCGATCTACCTATGGGGGAAGCAGCGCGAGGTGCTTGAGGCTCGGTCCGCGAGTGCGAAGACAGCGAGCTTCAGCTACACAAGATCTGAAGGTGTGAGCACCACACTATCGCCTGCAGCTGATCAAGAGGTCCTCCAGTGGGTAAACACCCTCCGCCGTAAGGGAGTCCCTGTCTCAAATGTAATGCTGAAAGTGAAAGCGCGCACTGTCGCCCAGGAGCACGAAATTGCTCCGTTTACCGCGTCAAACCATTGGCGCAAGCTGTTTCGACGCAGACACAAGTTGTCGATCCGCGCTAGGACTCGACAGGGCCAAACCGAGCCCGTTTCAGCTGCTGAAAGAGCGAGAGTTCGGAGAAGAAGTTGCAGACAAGATGAAAGCTCTTGGAGTCTCGATCGTCTACAATGCGGATGAAACAGGTAGTTGTTTTGCTCATTTTGTTTCTAATAATTGTCTGTACTTTAACAAAAGGGT
>JAADVK010000942.1:0-14123 GCA_023334975.1 Globisporangium sylvaticum | reverse complement strand
GTGTCTTTACCCTACTGGATTCTTTTGATTTCTTAACTATACTATTTGAATCTTCAACGAGAGAGCACATACTTGCGTGCTATATGCGTACCTCGTGATTACTCTATACGTTTACGGACAATAAACTAAGAATGAATGTAAATAAAAGTTTACGCTATTTGACGCAGAGAGTGAAGGTCCATCCTTACACGTAGACTGCGGAGATCGACAGGTCTAGTCGCACGACGTGATCTTCTTGCTGTTTGTTGGGAAAACCCCCTTTGATGGCTCGAACGCTCGTGTTGCGCAACGCCACGGTCTGGTCTTGGAATGTGCTGAGGTGGTCATAGTCGCCTGTTACAAGGGCAACACATGAGAGAGTGTGAGTGGTGTAGCAAGTGGCGACAGAACCGATTCAAGAGAGATACACAACGCAAATTTAGCTACGTACTCCGGACTCGCCCATCAAAGAGAATGTGCACCACCGCAGGACGCTTCCGGATGCGAACGGCCATGTGGAAGAACTTGGACGAGACAGGAGAAGAGCTGCTGGAGCTGCCGTCGTCGACATCCGCGCTCGTACCGGTGCTGTTGTTGGCTGGGGGCAGCGACGCGGAGTAGCGCAGGCGACTGAGCTCTGCGTTCACGCTTCTTATTGATCCTACAACCTCAACCTCGCGCTTCCAGGTCGCGCTCCAGCGCTCCAGGTTTGTTTCATGAAGACGTCTCCCACTGCTATCGCTGCTGCTGCTGCTGCTGAAGAGCGTCAAGTACCCCACTCGTGCTTGGATGAGGATGCGAACGATGCGAGCGCTCTCTCGTACCATCAAGTGATGATAATCGTCGTCATGCGCCATCGCAGTATCCCCATCACCACCAAGTGCAGGTGCAGACGACTCGAAGAAGAGCTTGAGCCCTCGGATGTCGACTTCCTGCTCTTCTTCTGCTGTGAGTCGCGTCACTGGCAGCAGCAACGTCGGGGCTTCAGCGGGGGCGACGACCTCAACTGGGATCACCTGGATCGCCTCAGCTGAGGTGGATCGCAGACTGATCCTGATCTCATCGAGCAACGCAGAGCTGCTGTTGGCGAGAGACGAGTAGACGAGGTGGTGGGTGTTCAGGATCGCGTTGAGCTCGGAGAGCGATCCTTGCCGCGTCAGCAATGTACTCGAAGTGTCAATGCTCTCAGTCTGCTTGTCTTTTGGCAGCAGAGCCAAAGAGCCTCCCTTATATCTGCTCTCGATCTGAAGCGTCAGTGTGATGCCCTCAAAGCCGTCCAAGACGATGCCATCGATGAGCACACTCTCGTTGCGCTTGACGCTCACGAAAGAAATGGGGAGTCGCACCGCCAGCTCCATCTCTGTCTTCTCGACTCGCACGGGATGCCGCGACGCGCGATCACCACCGAGTTGTCCAGCGTCGAGAGCGAAAGCGAGAGAGTGTCGGACCCGACAAGCGCTTCTTGTCCGCGACTGACGCGACTGACTTGAATCTGAATCCCGGACGAGGTTCTTAGCTCCTGGTTCACTGCTTTGATATCCAGTAGGAGTGAGTGCGAGGCTTCAATTGTCCAGTTGTGATAGTAGTAATAGTCCACACCAGCGTGTCGTTCACTGGAGGACACTCGGTGGGCAGAAGCCAAGTCCAGCTTGTCCACCTGGAGTCCCCGAATCGCTGCTTCTACATCCGAAGCGTCCGCATCCACTGAAATGGGATCTGTCACGCGACCAAACAGCGAGATGCGGAATGCACCGGATGATGAGGTGCTCGGATCTTCGTCCTCAGACGATGGTCCCAAATTGATTGTCAGTGGCAAATGTGTGACCGCGTTCTCGAATGACGACTCGAGAAGCATCAGGTCTGGAAACTCGGACGGCTGCGCATCTGCATTCGTCCCCATGAAGTAGAACGTGAGCGAGATCGCGCCTCCCCCACTGTTTGTAAGCGGAGTTGAGGTGTCGCGCACGCGCAGCGTCGTCGCTGGGAAGAGCAACCCTAGCGTCATATCCGATGCTCCAAGTCCTTGCTGCGCGACTTCCGCTTGTGTCGTGAATGAAGTCGAGATGGCGTCTGGAACAGCGCGGATCTGGTCGGGGGCTCTGCCAGTGAGCGCGCCGAACGTGATCCGCCACTCGAACGCGTCGTCATCCTCGAAATCAACACGCGAGACTTGGATTTGAGGGTCGGGGACCACTTCCAGCACCTTGAGCCGCATCTGCACGGCGTCAGTGAGACCGACGGGCACTTCCGTAGTGGACGTCACCCCCAGATACTCAAGTGAGAAGCTTCCCACCAGATCTGTCACCTGAGTGGGAACACCGCACTCACACGAATGACTTGGATCTCGCTCTTGAACTCAAAGTCGGCGGGCAACGCAGGACCACACGCCATTCCCAGCACTTGCGACGCGATCGTGCTCATGTCGTCACTGCTCTGGATGGGGGCCGAGCTACAGGTCACGTCACTCGGGATCTTGGTGTTGATCGCGGCGTAGTAGCCCTCGGGAAGCTCCACGCCAAGCACAAAGGACCCCGCGATGCCTGAGTCCGCTCTTGAAGTCGTCAGCGTCTGAATCTTCGACCACTTTTGAGGGATTGAGGCAATCTGAACCACCTGGCGCTTGATGGTCCCTCTGAGGAACGCCTTGTCTCGCAACAGCGCACTGCTCAGACCGAGAGAGACTGCTGACACGGAGGCTTAGAAGTCCGCGATCGAGCCGCGCATTTCCAGCTCCGTGTCTACAAACTGTCTGTAGACGACGCTCGACAGCGAAGGACTGAAGTTGTCGTACCGCAGACTCAGCGCCGTGGTGCGGATGATCCATCGAAACTGTTCGTCTCCACTGCCACCACTAGCAGCACCGCGGTATGCGCGAACCCTAGCACTCGAAAGCTGCCTGGTCCACGGATTTGTGATTGAGATCGATGACAAGTTGACGTACGGACTACTCCCTCTCGCACGGCGAGCTCCGGCGGTGAGTTCATTTGCAGGTTCTGGTAATTTGGGAGCACGAGGACGTCGAAGGTGGTGGTGACGCTCGCGGACGGTGTTGTCGATGATGGCTCGGACTCCCGTAGCGTCACGGTGAGTGAATTATGCAACCGTGCGCCGAACGCCATCGAATAGACCCGAGCAGCGCTCACTGCGGTTGCGACCTGCTCTTTCGGCGCTCGGAGCTGGATCTGCCGGTCCAGAATGCGCGCTTTCACCCTGTTGTCTTTGCTCTGAACTGCCAGCGAGTGCGCGAGCGTGCACGGCAGATCCGAGACAATGAAGCCATTTTGAGGCTCTTCTTGGAAGAGAAAAAGCTGCGTGCTCTCGAGGTTCTCTCCATCAATCGTGAGCTGATTACGGAGCGACTGCAAGACGTCCTGCTGCGCACTACTTTCTCTCGCAAGGCTGGCGAAAGACGCGAGCGTGTGAGTTGTGGCGGCTCGGCAGCTCTGTGCGAGCTCGCAGATCGTTCTCGTGAACCGGAAAGGTGCCTCAGGCGCCACCGTCGTTGGGTCTGGAAACTCGACGTGCACACCGCACCAGTTCCTGCTTTCCTTCTTTAAAGGCGTTTGGAGATCGGCTAGCGTTGGCTTCTTCTCGCTGAGTACCGAAACGCTGAGCCTGCCGGTCAAGAGTGCTGGGGAGGATGATTCGGAGGCGACAACAACTCTGGGGACACTGACGAGGTTGACATCACGATACTCGATGGTGCAGATCGTCGTCACACTTGGTACCTCGTTAAAATCGTCTCGGCAGTGGACGCTTGGCTTCAGATCTCTAGATAACAAGGAGTCGAGCGCCTGCATGAGCTGCTCTTTTGTGAACGCAACAGGCAGCTCTGTTTGCCGAGTGTTGAGCCACGAGCTGTGGCTACTAAGCAGTGTGAATCGCTCTGGTTCACTATCCAAAGCTTGAGTGTCTATTGCGCTACTGCTGCTTTGCATCCTCGTGATCGTCTGAGTGTACGTCGACACGTCGTACTGCAGGTCAGGAACCAATGCGACCCCGCCGCTCAGCTGCGGATTGGCTTCGACTCCCACGAGCATCCAGAGTCACGCCACTGATCCGCACTCGGTTCTTCAACGCAGACATGACGCTCAGCTGGAGTGTCCCTTTGTGAACGCTGAGTTTGACGTCCACCAGATCCTCAGGATTCGTCTCACGAAAGTGGACACTTGGGTACTGTCTCTCTCGAGTGGACATTTTCTCTGCTGCGATGTCAATTCTGATAGTAGGAAGCAGAGCGCACGTCCCCTGCGTGTACTTGATAGGCGCATTTCCAGTCGAGATCTGGATCAGTTGAGCGTTTGGAGACTGTCGCTTGGCAGAATGAGCCGCCGCTCAAGGACAACTTGACCACCTGCGCAGTAGTGCAGCGTCAACAGCAACACCAATAGCAGCAGCGTCATTGGCGCTGTCGTCATCTTGCTGCTGCCTGCGAAGTGCATGCTTCTTGGTTGTGGAAGAACGAGGAAAGATTTGTGTCGTGAGTCGCATCACGTTCGGTGATCAAACGAGAGAAGGAGGAGGGTTTACACCTTGCATAATAACTAATCAGGTTTTCATCGCAAATTTCCTTTTCCAAAAGGATGTTTTGCTTATAAAAGATTGTATGATGATCAATTGTATTTTAAAAGGTAACTTAAAACTCAAATTCGCTTGCGCGACCTTTCGCGTTCTCATATATCCCAAGAGCTCAATACTGACATAGTTCCTCAAAACGATGACAGCCATGCGTACCACAGTGCTGCTCGTGTCGCTGCTGCTGCCGTGCACGCGCGCTCTCGACAGCCTCCTTGACAGCGGCGGCGTGCACCAGTCGCTCAAAGTGGCCGCTGTGGCGGTGCTGCTGCTGCTCTCGGCCATGTTCTCTGGTCTGGGCCTGGGGCTCATGTCGCTCGACCTCATCGGCCTGGAGATCGTCATGGCGGCGGGTGAGGACGAGCGCGCGAGCGACGAAGAGAGACGTAACGGCGACGCCGCGAAGCGCATCGCCCCTCTGCGCCGCAAGGGCAACCTGCTGCTCACGACGCTGCTGCTGGGCAACGTGTCCGTCAACTCGCTCACGTCCATCCTCATGGCGGATCTCACCAGCGGTGCGATTGATCTAGGGCTTGCTTCATGCGATGGGTATTGACTGACTGACTGTGTTGTATGCTTGTGTGTTGTAGGCGTCTACGGGTTCCTCGTGTCGACCGTGCTCATCGTGATCTTTGGGGAGATCGTCCCACAGGCGCTCTGCACCAAGTACGCCCTAGGTACGGTCGTGTATAGGACCTCTAAGGCGCAGAGCTCACTCTCTATGGAGTACTTACTAATGCTGCTGATACTATAGTGATCGGCGGCAAGGTGGCGCCGTTCGTGCACGTGCTGCTGCTGCTGTTCTACGTGTTCGCCAAGCCCGTGAGCCTCGTGCTGGACGCGTACCTGGGCGAAGACATCGGCACGGTGTTCACCAAGCGCCAGCTGACCGAGATGATCGAGATCCACGAGACGCAGCAGATGATCGACGCCGAGGAGCGCGACATCTTGCGCGGCGCGATGACGTTCCGCGCCAAGAGCGCCGAGACCATCATGACGCCCGTGGACCAGGTGTTCATGCTTCCGATATCCTTTCTTCCGTTATTCCTGTTCATGTGTGTGTGAGTGTGTTCAATTCATATTTTGGGAGTGTCCACCTGAGACGGACGGTTTGTACCTTAACTGCCAATGTGTAATGTCCACATCACCGCGATGCTGGACCAGCAGACGATCCACGACATCCTCAAGTGCCGCTTCTCGCGCATCCTCATCTTCGACGCGAGCGCGAGCGACATCGTGGGCACGATCCACGTCAAGGACCTCGTGTTCATCGACCCAAAGGTGCGTCTTAGACATAACCACCCGACGCTGCTAACTACCACAGGTACTGACTGAAGCTGTCCCGCCATCACCATACAGGAGCAAGTGCTGTTGTCGAGCTTCCTGCACATCTTTGGACGCAACGCGCACCACGTGGAGCCGAGCTGCACGCTCGACACGCTCCTGCAGGTGTTCAAGTCGGAGAGCACGCACCTGGTGCTCGTCAAGCAAGTGCGGATCAACGAGCAAGCACGGCTTGTTCCTTGCCTTGTATGTCAAGATTCTGCTTCGTGACCTCCACTAAATCGGTTTGCATGTGTGTATCTGATATGTGTGGCTAGAACGAGCCGTTCGAGGAGCTCCTGGGGATTGTGACGCTGGAGGACGTGCTGGAAGAGATCCTGCAGGACGAGATCCTGGACGAGGGCGACGTCCCAGAGGACCACGAGACCGCGCAGCGCAAGGACCGTCTCTCGCAGCTCTACGCGGACGCTGGGCGACTCAGTCTCTCGGACATCTGCGGCTCCGAGGGCACGACCGACGATGTGAGTACCAGTAACTGTACAATGCACATACAAGCAGCAATGAAACTTGACTTCACCTCCTCATATTTGCTGCACATGTGCAGATCGAAGCGCTCGGTCGCCATCTGCAGGAGACGAACCCCGTCTTCCGCTCCAAGAACGTGCGCGGCGTGCAGATCAGCGCTGAGCGGCTGGCGACTTTCCTCGCGGCGTGTCCGACCGTGGAGTTTGGTGGCAACAGCAGCAGCAGAAAGCGCGACGGCGGCAGAGAGATATCGTTCCAGCCCCAGCCCCAGCAGCAGCAGCAGGTGGAGCAGGTGCTGCGCAAGAACGTCGTCACGCGCTTCTGTCTCGTGCTGCTGCGTGGGAAACTGCTCGTGGACTACAACGGCGACGGCATCAAAGGTAACAGTCGCCCACTCAATTCAAAGTTACAGCTCCATAGTTGCGAGGTACTGACTCATTATCATCGTCTCGATTACTTGAAAATGGAACACACGGCAGCGCATGAAGTCGGACCGTGGAGCGTGCTCGCGGCCGACAGCCTCGTGGTGCAGGACGGGCTCTACGCCGCGGACTGCAGCGTGCGCACGCTCCCGGGGGTCTCTGCGCGCTGCGTGCGGATCGAGCGCAGCGACTTCCAGCAGCAGCTGCTGCACCCGCTGCCGCGGCGCGACTCGGCGGCGTCCGCGACGGCCTGCGGGTCGCCGTCGTCTGCTGCATCGCTGGCGGCGTCGCCTTCGTCTTCCATTGCGTCACTGCCGGCGGAGATGGTGCGCGCTGCCGAGCGTCCTGCTGGCTCGCGAGGCGCATGCGCAGGTTGACGCCCTTTGAGCCATGTGCAGTGCAGCCACTGGAACTCATGGCTACATTGAACAACCGCGCCTGCAACAGCAGTGCTTGTCCTGAGCTTGTCCTAAACTGCTGGAGTGTGAGGCCCTGAATTCCTCAAACACGTGAAGACCGGCTTAAAACCGCTGCGAAATATAACGGCGGCTTCGCTTAAAACCTGGTGTGTTTGGGCTAAAACCTGATATTTTGGGCTAAAACCGGCAACCTAATGCGCTGTCTTAGATCCGATATTACGCGCCGCACTTGGTTTTTGTATGCCGGGTGTAATCCAGGGAGCCCTCCCGAATTTACAGCTGGCATAGTGAAAACGAGTCAGCCGCGTAATCGCCACAAAAACTGCTCCAATTATAGCTTCGCTTGCAGTCTTTTTCGAAACACTTTATATAAAAGCGGACGCCACTGCGCTCGCTTCCCACGGTACGTCCACACTCTTTCTCGTCTGCTCCAGTCGTTGGCTGCGTGCGTCTTTTGAAAGACCCGAGGAGCTGCACACACTCAAGCGACAGCGCAACAGTCCCATTCACTGCCAAAGCACTGCGATACACCGCGACAGATCACAGCGCCAGACACACAGGCAGATCCACAGCATAGCATAACCGCAGCATTATGGTGAAGAAGAAGGTGGACGCGCGCGTGCGCGTGCTGCTCGAAAACTGCATCAAGGAGAACTTCCGGTCGTTCGTGGTGCTGGTGGGCGACCACGGCAAGGACCAGGTGATGAACCTGCACTACATCCTGTCCAAGGCGGCGGTGAAGGCGCGCCCCAAGGTGCTCTGGTGCTACAAGAAGGAGCTGGGCTTCTCCACGCACAAGCAGAAGCGCATGCGCCAGATCAAGAAGCAGCAGCAGCGCGGGCTCTACGACGCCAACAAGGACGACCCGTTCGAGCTCTTCATCTCGTCCACCGACATCCGCTGGTGCTACTACAAGGAGACGCACAAGATCCTCGGCTCCACCTACGGCATGTGCGTGCTGCAGGACTTTGAGGCGATCACGCCCAACATCATGGCGCGCACGATCGAGACCGTGGAAGGCGGCGGCGTCTGCGTGCTGCTGCTGCGCACCATGTCGAGTCTCAAGAAGCTCTACACCATGAGCATGGACGTGCACGCGCGCTTCCGCACCGAGTCGCACCAGGACGTCGTCGCGCGCTTCAACGAGCGCTTCATCCTCTCGCTCTCGTCCTGCGAGCGCTGCATCGTGCTCGACGACGAGCTGAACGTGCTGCCGATCTCCAAGCACGCGCGCAAGATCGAGGCGCTGCCGCCGTCGGACTCGGACTCGGAGCTGACGAAGGACCAGGTGGAGCTCAAGGAGCTCAAGGAGTCGCTGCGCGAGACCCAGCCGGTCGGCGCGCTCGTGGACCAGGCGCGCACGCTGGACCAGGCCAAGGCGATCCTGACGTTCGTGGAGGCGATTTCCGAGAAGACGCTGCGCTCCACGGTGGCGCTCACGGCGTCGCGTGGTCGCGGCAAGTCGGCGGCGCTGGGCATGTCGCTCGCCGCCGCCGTCGCGTACGGCTACAGCAACATCTTCGTGACGGCGCCGTCGCCAGAGAACCTCAACACGGTCTTCGACTTCATCTTCAAGGGGTTCGACGCGCTCAAGTACAAGGAGCACCTGGACTACGAGATCATCCAGAGCACCAACCCGGAGTTCAACAACGCCATCGTGCGCGTCAACATCTTCCGCGAGCACCGCCAGACGATCCAGTACATCCAGCCGAACCACCACGAGAAGCTCGCGCAGGCGGAGCTGCTGGCGATCGATGAGGCCGCCGCGATCCCGCTGCCCGTGGTCAAGAAGCTGCTCGGCCCGTACCTCGTGTTCATGTCGTCCACGATCAATGGGTACGAAGGCACGGGCCGCTCGCTCTCGCTCAAGCTCATCCAGAAGCTCCGTGAACAGCAGGGCAGCGCTGGAGACGCCGCCGCGCACGCCGCCTCGAGCATCCGCGGCGACAACAAGCAGCGCAAGGGCGAGCGCAAGCTGCACGAGGAGCGCTGGCAGGCGGCGAGCAACGCCGCGCACGCAGCAGCCTCGGGCTCGGCCACGGGACGCGTGCTGCGCGAAGTGACGCTGTCGATCCCGATTCGTTACGCGCTGAACGACCCGGTGGAGAAGTGGCTGAACGACCTGCTGTGCCTGGACGCCACGAGCGCGTCGCACCGCATCGTGGCCGGCACGCCGCACCCGAAGGACTGCGAGCTCTACTACGTGAACCGCGACTCGCTCTTCTCGTACCACAAGCTCTCGGAGAGCTTCCTGCAGCGCATCATGTCGCTCTACGTGTCGTCGCACTACAAGAACCAGCCGAACGACCTGCAGCTGCTCTCGGACGCCCCGGCGCACCACATCTTCGCGCTTCTCGGCCCCGCCGCCGAGTCGCAGGGCAACGCCGGCCAGCTTCCAGACGTGCTCTGTGTCGTGCAGGTGGCCCTGGAAGGTGAGATCTCGAAGGAGTCGGTCAAGGCGCAGCTGGCGCGAGGCCAGCGCGCGTCGGGCGACCTGATCCCCTGGACAGTCTCGCAGCAGTTCCAGGACTCGGAGTTCGCGTCGCTCTCCGGCGCGCGCGTGGTGCGCATCGCTACGCACCCAGATGTCACGGGCATGGGCTACGGCTCGCGCGCGATCGATCTGCTGACCAAGTACTACCAGGGCGAGATCACGAGCGACGTGCAGACTGCTGAGGAAGAAGCCGCTGCCAAGAAGAAGGAGGAAGAGAATGAAGAGGACGACGAGGACGAGGATGCGGCCGCCAAGCTGCTCAAGGAGAAGATCAAGCCGCGCAAGACGCTGCCTCCGCTGCTGCTGCCCATCGACGAGCGTCCGTGCGAGCGCCTGCACTGGTTCGGCACGTCGTTCGGTCTCACGCTCGGCCTGCACAACTTCTGGTCGCGCGCGGGCTTCAAGTCGGTGTACATCCGTCAGACGGCCAACGAGCTCACGGGCGAGCACACGGCGATCATGCTGCGCTCGCTGCGCTGCGACGACCTGCCGGAGTCGCCCGCGGCCGGCTGGCTCGACGAGTTCGTGGCAGACGCGCGCCGCCGCTTCGTGTCGCTGCTCTCGTACGAGTTCGCGACGTTCCCAGGCGCGCTGTCGCTCAGTCTGCTGAGTGACGAAGCCGCCAGCAAGGCGACGACCAAGGACGGCAGCGAGACCCCCGCCGGCGAGACCCGCACGCTGCAGCGCAGCGCCACGGGCGAGATCAAGCCCGAGGAGCTCAACATGGTGATCACGCCGTATGACGTGAAGCGCCTCAAGTCGTACGCGAAGAACCTCGTGGACTACCACATGATCGTGGACCTGATCCCGTCGCTCGGCCGCCTGTACTTCCTGCAGCGGTTCCCGAACATGACGCTGTCGTACTTGCAGCGCGCGATCCTCGTGAGCATTGGGCTGCAGCACCAGTCGGTGGACGTGATCCAGAAGGAGCTGGGCGTGCCGTCGAACCAGCTGCTGGCGCTGTTCAACAAGGCGATCCGCAAGTTCCTCGCGCAGGTGGAGAGCGTGATGGAGAAGCAACTCGAGGAGGAGTCGAAGGAGCAGGACAAGAAGACCGCCAAGGTGGCCGGCATCTCGCAGGACATGCGGCCGACCGAGCAGAGCCTCGCCGACGAGATGCGCGACGGCGCGAGCGAGGCCAAGAAGAAGCTGCAGAAGGAGATGCTCGAGAACCTCAACCTCATGAAGTACGCCGTGCGCGGTGAGGATGCCGACTGGGACGAGGCGCTCACGAGCTCCAAGGTCACGGCCGAGGGCTCCGTGGTCGTGCAGGTCAAGAACAAGAAGAAGCAGCAGAAGCGCGAGGCTGCGGGTGGCGAGGAGGTGAGCGCGAGCGGCGACAAGGTGCACAAGAAGGCCAAGAAGGCCAAGTACGCCAACCTCAAGAAGTAAAACCCACCACACACATACACACACACTTATTCATACACCAAGCAATACACACCACGATATAGTACATACATACGTTGATCTTCTTGTTGGTCATTGGGTTTAATATGGGTTTTCTTTCCGAAGAACTACAGATGGTTGGATGGTTGGATGGTTGGGGTGGCCATACCTCGTACTGTTGGCCAATAGCTACTGCTGCGCGCTCTCTGTGGAGCTGCTGCTGGCTGCGCCGTCCGCACTCTTGGGCTTGCGCACGACGTCGCCGGCTCGCCGGCCGCGCCACGTGTTGGTGTAGAAGTCCCAGTCCTTGTCCACGCCCGCGTCCTTGGAGCCCGTGTTGAGGTACACGCCGCGGCGGATCTGCGTCGCGTTGAGCGCGTCCTCTTTGCGCGTGTAGTTCTCGCTCTGTCAGGCACATACACGCACACATATGCATTCAGTTAATACGCGCCACTCAGTCTCATGAAGCTCAGCGCGCGTTCGTCTTGTGCGCACGAGCATTCCAACGTATAGATTGGGATGGAAGCGCGCGCGTTACCTTGGAGAAGTGCATGACAAAGGGGATGGCGAAGAAGGCGGAGCCCACGACCACCGCGAAGGCCACGATGCCCGAGTTGCCGCCGCGCTTGGTGGCAGTCGCGCGTCTGGCGCCCAGGGCCGCCAGCGCCTGGCGCTGCTGCTCCGGCGTCAGCTTCATGTGGGAGCTCATGTTTCTGTCGATGCGCTCCAGCGAAACTTCTGAGCCAAAAGGCAGGGTATGCGAATGTGGGTGCTATACTGAAACATTCTCCAAAAGGAGTCAACATATTTGCATTTAAAGAAAAGAGTGATATATTGATAAATACATAACATTTTAATATTTATTAATTAGGTACCGAAAAGTGTCCGTTTTATAATTGACACTCTGTTATCAGCCTCTTAAGTCTGGCGCCATATTTCGGAAGTTGAAGAGACCTTTTTCATCGTGAAACGAAGAGTGCGTGCTTCATTTGCTGCATTTCAGCTTCTCACATCTTCATTTGAGAAGCTCAGCAAACTCGTGCTGTGTGCTGTTTGGCTGGGCCAGACTCTGACCAAAATCCACACGGAGTTGTGCAAAGGTGGCTTGTAGATGAATTCTGAGTGGGGATTGCAGTGAACTCCGAGCCACGGACTTTGAGAGCATGTATCAGAAGTCTCGTTTGAGTGTGTGCTCTTTCACTGATTTGAGTTCGCGTCCCGACTTGTCAACCTCGAGAGATTATGCGAGCTCTCGCGGAGATAACCTTCACGCTCTGGAGTGGTGATCCTGCACTCAAAACACAACCAGTGAGCGAGATGCATTGCGCTGGCAACCGAGGGCTATTTCATGGCTATAAACAGCGCGCAATTGCAGGGATTGTGTTAACGAGAGCGAAACCGGGTGTGATATCCCCTCATCCAATGGATCACCAAAGGGTCTCTTCGCTCCCTTCGTGTTCGTGTTCTTCTTGTCACCATGAGTTGGCACTCAATGAACTTGGCTCGATAGAGCTGCCTGCAGCTTTGAAGTCTCACACGGCGGCTCTGTTGGGGTTGATCCCGGCTGTTCTCAAATCGCTGCAGCTCGATCCATTCAACTCGGATTGCGCAGCCTCGTTGAAGACAAAGTACTGACTTCAGCTGCAATACACTCGCTTGTCCCAGTACATCGCTGACTCTCGCGACCACCACACCACTCCCATAGATGACTTTCTGTCAAACCTCCGAAAATGGTGTGGTTCGAATCTCAGTGCACTGACTTACCACCACCAAGTTCCGCATGCTCCAAATAGAAGCTCGCACGCGCCACCTGGCCCGTTTCTCCATTTTCATTCGGCCTCGCGACTCCTGATTGCTAGAAAAGGATCTATCTGATTACGCATCGGAAACTCAGTTTTAGCCAATCATCGATGGCCAAATCGTGGATTACGAATCCGAATCAATTCGGAAATAACCCTTTAAATCTTGGGAGAAGAAGAAGAATCTGTCATTCTTCAATCTCCGTAATCGGTCCCAGCAATTCGATTACGTACGAATTTCAAGACTGGAGAGATGGGCTCGCAAGCGCAACGCAAGCGCTTGCCGCAACATTACGGCGTCGCGATCCTGGGAATCGCCGCTCTCTTTGGGTTCGCGACGCTGCAGTTCCAGTTCCATTATGCCACCACTTCGTCCGCCCATCGGGCTCTTCCTCATTCCGCGACTTCCCTCGACGCACGCACCCAGCCCCGACAGCACCAGCTACCACCTCTTTCTGCCAGCACAATGGCTCTCTCCATCCCAAAGCAGCGCGCGCTCGCCGCGGTCGTCGGCGGGTTCGTGAGCGACGCCGCCACCATGGGGCTCCACTGGATCTACGACGAC
The DNA here is from genome assembly GCA_023334975.1 of Globisporangium sylvaticum. Classification (NCBI taxonomy): domain Eukaryota; phylum Oomycota; class Peronosporomycetes; order Pythiales; family Pythiaceae; genus Globisporangium; species Globisporangium sylvaticum. Next base: position 672 of record JAADVK010000942.1, on the reverse strand, counting down.
GAGAAGCTCGCGGGCCTCGTGGCGCAGAAGCCGAGCGGCCCCGAGTTCTTCACGCCGCCGTCGTGCCCGTTCTACAACTACGAGAGCGGCGCGCTGTCCCCGTACGGCGACGAGGTGCTGCCGCTGCTGCAGGACGTGGCCACGCGCGGCGAGTTCGACCCGGTCGAGTTCGGCCAGGCCTCGTACCTCGCCGCCAAGGCGTACACCGGCCGCCTGAACCACATCTTCAAGGAGCTAGTGGTCAAGGGCGACGCTGGACTCAAGTACCCGGACCTGGCGTCTGAGAGCAAGGACTTGCAAGGCGCCACCAAGGCCCCGGTGCTGCTCGCGCGCTACATTGACGCCCCCACGGACGTGCTCCTGGAGAAGGTGGTGCAGGCAACCAAGGTGCACCAGATCGGCCAGGAGGCCGAAGAAGCCGCTGTTGCCACTGCGCTGCTGCTGCAGCAGGTGGTGCAGGGTGCGTCCATCAAGGACGCCATCGCCACGCTCCCGGCGAACGACAAGATCGGCGCCACCACGCGCACACAGATCCAGCAGGTGATCGACGACGTGAGCGCCAAGAAGTTCGCGAACGCCATCGCGGCGGTCGGCACCTACGGCAAGCCGTGCTCGCTCCCGGGCGTGCTCCAAGGCTCGCTCTTCGTGCTGCTCACGTCGGACAACTACGTG
>JAADVK010000941.1:0-14123 GCA_023334975.1 Globisporangium sylvaticum | reverse complement strand
TCGTGCCTTTGTGTAGCACTCTGCCACGACACCCCGCACCTCGGCATTGGTCTCCGCAGTCGATGCGCTCGAGTTGCTGATGATCGACTCCATCAGCGCCGCACCGCCATCGGTAGAGTTGCCGCAGAAGACATCGCACACTCGTTGGATCACTGTGATCAGAATCTTCTTTGTGACCGATGCTGGTGCGCTCGGGTCGCTACTGAGCCATGTGTCCGGGTCCATACGCATCTGCAAAGACGGCAAGCGCCCCAAAACATGCTCGACGTTCTCGGAAAAATCGAACGCGCGCAAAACGTCGCCAACATTCTCGCAGATGATCGACGAGAAGTCGGGGGGATCGATAGCTTTTGCTTGATCCTGTGTCGACACCCTGGTTCCTGGCGTTGGTGCCATTGGCGATTCGAATAGAGCGCCGGTTTTGTATCTGTTTGCTTGTCGTTTTGGGTTGCGCTTGGCGCCAACTGCTGTTTCGCCTCTCTGGCCGCGTTTCCTGGTTGCTTTCCTTGATGGCGTCATTCCATCATGTCCGCACCCACACCTGCTACACTTCATGCACAGGCTGCAGCGAGCGACTTTGCACGAACAAGTCACTGGTGGCGGGAAGTTCATCGATGCACCGACGCTTCTTCTGTAGGTTCACGCTCGTTGTGTACTAGTGTGCTCTTTGCCGATTTGACCAATTTCGCCCCTCAATCCACCCAAATATAAGCCCCTCTATCTTGTGTGATGACGTGTCGCAAGCAGAAGTGATCGTGGCGTGCTGCAGCTGACAGCGAGCGAGGCGGCGTTGCACGAAGGTTGGCGGGAATATAGTGCGCTGCACTGCTGTTGCTGTCTCGTTGCTTTTTAGAACTTTTTTTGCAGTGCAACGTTACAAAAATTCATAATGGAAAAGTGATGGACTTGTTCTTGGAGGTGTTGTATATGGCGCTTTATATCTCGGGAACGAATGAACGTGTGAATGCAAATGATATGTCTACTATCATGTCTTAAATATGACTGTTTGTACCACAACCACGACGAGTGATTCAATCAAGACCGGATTTTTTATTTTTGGAATCCCCCACGATTTGCCTATTTTTGGCCTGGTTGACTCAGAGACTGCATGTTAAAAATTTCGTGATCTCAGGCTTTACTAAATCTTAAATCCCCAGTCACTTCTTCGCCTTTTCTTTTTGCAGCAAATAAAATGAGCCTGCCTCCCCCCAAAGCCCCAGCTTAAGGTAACCACACAAATTTTATGTCTTCTACTTATTTTTTTGTCACCACACACGCACATTTTTTGTCTACCACTCAAATCTGTGATTCTGTTGAATGTTGCTAACATTGGTGCTGTGAAATCTGTTATGAAATTTGTGGTTCAGATCGTGGTGTCATGTTCATGTTGTTAAGTTCAGGTTGTGTGCGTTCTTTCCCTTCAAAGCGAGCTGGAAACGTGGTTCAACTGAGGGGAGGAAGTGAAATTCTGTCGATCGATCGATCTCAATTGCACCGCGACAGGCGAGCGAGTGAGTGACGATGGACGCGATGGACGCCGTGGCGCTCGGCGCGCGCGTGCAGCAGGTGGCCGACAAGCTGCTGCACAAGGCGCAGGAGGCGCGCGCGAAGGGCAACGCGGCCGCCGCGCAGTCTCTGACCGAGTCCGTGAACGACCTGCGCCACGCGGCCGCCGTGCTCGTCGAGCAGAAGCGGTTGCTGACTGTGCGCCAGTCCACAGCTGACGCGCCCCCGCCTTCATCGTCTTCGGGGCTTCCAGAGAGCGGCGACGCAGCGCCGAGAGCGCGGCTGCGCAGGAATAGCAGCGCCAGCAGCATCGTGAGCATGCTCAGCACGTACGAGGTCGGCAGCGTGTACAACGGCAGCGTCGCGGGATCGGTCCATCATTCGCATCCGCACTCACAACATCATGCGCAGTCGCAGCAGCAGCAACAGGAACTGGTCGCGCGGCTGACGCGCGTGGAGAAGATGCTGGGCAAGAAGAGCGACGAGATGAAGGCCAAGGGGAACGAGAACGCGTCGAACGCGCTCATGCAGTCGGCGTCGTACGTGCGCAACGGCAGCAACTTCATCGCGGAGCAGCAGCGCACGATCAATGCGCTCGCGTTGAGTCAAGAGAAGCTGCAGGTCCAGTGGCGCGCGCTCAGTAAGTTTCTGGCGCGTGAGGAAGACGATCAAAGCGCGCATGATGATGAAGAAGATGACGGGGAGGTTCTGCCCAAAGTGGCTGCGATTGCAGCAGAACTGTCGGCACTTCGAGGTTTTCTGAAGAGCGCGTTCCCAGAGTGTCAAGACCACAGTAATGTATTTGAGCTCGTGGCGGCGTTGCAGAGCGAGCGTGATGCGGCAAAGGCAGAGGCGCATCAGCAGCTCAGCTTTACGATCGAGACACTAGAGGCAGAACGAGACCACTTCCACAAACAACTCACCGAAATGAAGAGAGTGCAGGCGGAAGAGTACCTCATCGCCCGAGAGGACATCGAGATCCTGAAAAACGAGAAGGCGGTGCTCGAGCGGCAGCTGCGGAAAGTGGAGATCGAATGCGCTGCGCGAAGCGAGCGAGAGCTGATCGAGCTGCAGTTGGCGCACGAGGCGGTGGTGAAGAAGTCCAGCAAGGAGTTCAAGCATCTGCTGGATGCGAAGGAGCAGCAGCTGAGCGAACTCATGGTCCAAGTGGAGTCCTGGAAGACGCAGTTCCACGACGAGCAGCGCAAAGTGAAGGAGAGCGAGGCAGCAGCGACTGAAAAGCACAACGTTGAAGTGGTGGTGCTGGAAAGAGAACTCAAGCTGCAAAAAGATATGCTTGCAGCGTTGGAGAAGGTCCTGATGGAACAGAGTGCGAGTGCCGGTCTTCCTCATCCTTCGGCTACTGCAGACAGTACAAGAACGACTCCTACAGCTCAGAGTGCTATCTCGCCAAGCGACCATGACGACAATGCTGCTGCAATTGTTGCAAATGCTGTAGTTGCTTCTGAGATCGAGGTTATCGAACTGAAGAAACTTCGTGACGACCACGTGGAACTTCAGGAGCTGCTGCGCGAGTGCGAAGAGAGCTTGGAGAGCGAGCGGCAGCGAAGTGTAAAGCTCGTTAATGAGCGTGAAGCGCTTGAATCCCGCGTGTCAGAGATCGAGAGAGACCACGAACGTGAGCTTAAAGCTCTCAAGAGCGAGCATGACAGCCGAGTTGCTGAGCTGGAGCGCCAGTACCAAGTCACTGATGAGGAATCGAGCAAGTTGATGGAAAAGCTGGAGAACCTTGAGTCTGAGAACAAGACTCGCGAGCAGACAATCCGTGAACTGAAAGAAGCAGTCGACAGGTACAGAGAAGTGTGCTCGAAAGCTCACAAACAGGTGGACGAGCGCGACGCCGTGATCTCGCGCTTGCAGGAGAGTTTGCAAAGCAAGGATGAATCGGTCGACGACGCTCGCAGCCAATTAGAGGCGAAGCTTTCTGCGCTTCGGTCTGATGTGCAGACACTCTGTGAGTGTGTCGAGCGCTCGGTGGACTCTTCTCCAGATTCAGCACTGCCAGCTCTGAGTCAGTTGGAGCTGCAAACGGAATCAAAGAACCTTCAAGATGCGATCATGATCCAGATGGAGAGCTACGTGGTAGTAAAAGAACAGTTCGTCAAACTTCAGGTGAACGAGCGAAAGCTGCGTGACTTGGCGAGCGATTTCCTGACTTCCTGTGAGTCCTGCTTTGCTTCTTCTGATGAGGACGGTGAGAATGACGATTTTGAGGAGCGGTTCAGTCGCGTGAAGATGAATGTTACGGAAGCGTTGGATGAGATCAAGATCTTAAGAACGACGGTGGACGAGAAAGCAGCGGCGGAAGAAAACCTGGAGCGCAAATTTGAAGAAACCATTTCTGAGTGGCAGGAGAAACACACGTCTGCGACGGACGTAACCCGACAAGTAGAGCAGCAACTGGAGAGAGTGGAGGTGGAGAAAGCCAAACTCGAGTCGGAGCTCCACGACCACAAGTCGAGAAGCATCGATGGCGCCGGCAGAGAAGAGGCTCGTGAAAAAGAGTTGGAGCAGTTGGAGCAGCGCCTGAAGGACGTGGAGGCAGAGTATGAGCGGTATCGAGGACGCTCGCACACGGCGCTCAAGAAAGTGGAGAAGCGAGCTGAGCTGCTCAACGGCATGCGCAAAGAGAACGAGCAGCTCAAGAAGAAGCTGGGAGATGCTGAGCTGGAGTGTCAAAATGTACGTGAAAGCGAGGAAAATCTGGCGGAGAGCTTGCGAGAAGTCACGCAGACGCAGGGCTTGATGCAGGAGGAATTCGAGCAAAGAGAAGTCGAGACGGCAGAGAAGATGGTCGCGTTCGAGGCGCAGCTGCTGAAGCTTGTTGAGGAGCGCCAGCTGGCACAACGTGAGCTGCAGGAGGCAAATGAGTTGCTGAAGAAGCTGGAGCGCGAGAAGGTGGAGCTTGCTGACACGCGGAACCAGTTTTATGAGCAAGAGAAAGAAGCAAAAGAAGCGGAACTGGCAGACCTGACGCTCAAGCATCAAGAAAAAGAGAGCGAAGTGGTCATTCTCACTGACGAGATCCAAGATCTGAGGAAGCAACTCCAGGCCAACACAATCGAACTGGAGGAGAGTATCAGCAAAGCGGACAGTCTTCAGGCTAAGTTACGCGAGTGTGAGGATAAAATCTCGCAGCTAGAGAACGAGTTGTCAGCAACAGCGCGAAGAACTGATCAGACAAGTGAAGTGGAGGGTGAGACTGTGAAGAAGCTTCAAGAAGAACTAGGAAGGCTGCAGGTCGCTTTCGCGGAAGAAAAGACCAAGAGCGAGAGCAAATGTGCGGAGATGGCGGCGCAAATCAGCAAGCTGAAGATGGAGGTACAAAATTCTGAGGAGACGATCCACCAGCTCTCTCAAGAGATCAAGGAAAAATCGATGTATACCGAGCCTGCAGCTCATCAGCAAGCAAGATCTGAGCAGAAGAATGTGGAAATGGTGTCAACGCGAGAAACGAAGACTGCGCTTCTGCGACTGGAGGAGGAGAAACTTGCGCTAGAAGCAACACACAAAGAGCAGGAAGCGCGGATTTCGCAACTTGTGAGCCAGGCTACAGGTTACGAGCACCGCATCGACTTCCTCGACGACCAGATTGATAGGCTGCAAAGCCAAGTGGACGAGATGAGCAGCAGTGGCAACGTCTCCAGTCAGCAGCAGCAACAAAATGACGATTCTTCGTCGTCGACGGCTCCTCAGCAACAAGATGCTACAAAAGACGAAACCATTCGGGAACTGCGCCGCCAAGTGCTCGATTTGCAGGACCAGCTGCAGCATTTCGAAGAAGAGCAAGCTGCGCGTGATTTGGAGCAGGAGCGCGGCGAATTGGCGGAGATCCAGGCCGCCCGACAGGAGCTCCAGAAGAAGAACGAGCACGTGATCAAGATCAAGAAGCGCAAGGCGCTGATGACGACATTCAAGCAGCACTTAAACACCGTCGTCAACGAGCTCCAGCGCGGTCTGGACGAGCACTCGGCTGCGTTCCGAGACGCGTGCGAGTTCCGCGATGCGCATCGCAAGAGAATAGCAGCGCTAGAGGCAGCAGCAGCAGCAGCAGCAAAAGAGGGTGATGATTCACTGCCTGCAGAAGGAGCATCGACGGAAGATCCAGTTGTTCCTCCTGTAGAGAGTTCTCCTCCTCCCTCAAGTGAGAAAGCAACAGCAGACGAATTTGAAGAGTACTTGGTGATGAACAGCGGCGTGGTGATCAAGGCTGGCGCGAGCTTCAAGCTGCCTGTGTTCTGCGAGAAGAAAGGCTGGCGCGTGGTGTGGAAGTTCTCGGTCAAGGAGGAAAGCGCGGACGTCGGCTTTGCGCTTACTGCTGGCGACGGCAAGAAGCGAAATGGTGAGCACAAGACGATCGTGTACCCTGACCGCGTGAACTCGTTGTCGGGAGTGTACAACGTCGAAGAGGAGAACGGCACGACGCTCGTGTTTGAGTGGGACAACACGTTCTCGTGGCTAAACGAGAAAACGCTCGACTACCACGTGTCGCTGCAAGAGCCGCTATCTCCCGCGAAGCAGCAGGTGAAGGTCCAGGAGCGGGCGATTTTGAGCTCCGCCAAGGAGCTTCGAGACGGACTCGCAATTCTCGCAGAAGAAACCGACCGCCGCGCGCAATTGAAGAGGGCGGTGGACCATCTGCATGAGTCAGAGCAGGAGAAGGACGCGTATCTGGAGCAGTTCACGGCGCGCAAAGATGATATTTTGAAGCAGAAGACCGACCTGCAGGCGCAGATGGAGGAGCTCAAGACCGCGCTCAGCAACATGGTGTCGGAACAGGACGAGATCGAGGACGACACGCGCACGCTGCTCAAGGCTTGGGACGACGCGCAGGCCGAGCGCGAAGACGCCGAGACGACAGTGCGACTCGCTGAGACCAGTCAATTGGAGCTGCTTGCGGCGCAGCTGGAGGAGCAGGTCCAGGCGCTCGAGCAATCCTTGGTCTCGTTCCAAGACCGCCAGCCAACTGCATGATGAGCTGCTTGCGCGATGAAGAGCTACTCTCGAAGGGCTAAGAGTAGACGCATAGAAAATCAAATCCTTTCTCAACAGAGACATCGGGTCAACTTGTTTAAATATACATGGACGTACGAGGCGTAGCTCACCGTTTTGAAAGCCTCACTTGATGGTCAGAATATCCTGCACGGACGGCGGGATCTCGCCGCCAAAGAGCCGCTTGAAGACGCCGACCTGGTCCCAGCAGTGGTGCTGCTCGGCGATGTGCGCGTCCTGGAAGATCACGTACGTGGTGACCGTGAACGTGAGGTCGCTCGACTTGATCGCCATGAGCGCCACTTTCATCGTCGGCGGGCAGTCCTCGGACGAGCAGACGCTCTCGAGCTGCGACTGCGACGCGATCTCGCCCTGGATGCGCCACTTGGTCAGGATCTGTTGGTAAATGATAGGAGTCAGCAACAAAGATAATGACATTTTCCACATGGATAACACAATGCTTCACACACGCACCATTTCGCCGTCTGGGAGGTGCGGACGCAGCTCGACAATGTCCACCGCGATCGTCGCGAACACCGAGCGGATCATGTTCCACAGACTGATAGTCTGCAGCTGGCCGAACGCGTCCCACTCGCGCACGCCGACGCCGATGCGGCAGTCCTGGTGCCACACGCGCGAGGCGTCGCCGATCGTCAGAAAGGACGCGTTGAGCTGCTCGACCATCTCGGTCACGACTTTGGTTCGCTCCGAGAGCAGCCGCTGGATGTTCTCGCGACTGCCGCGACCGGCGATCATCACGGAGCCGTTCTTGCCCAGCAGCAGCGTCTGCTTCAGGTGCAGGTTGTCGCGCTCGAGGCTGCGCACGCGCGCCTCCAGGTCCGTGAGTTTTGTGTGGCGCGACGCGGCGTGGCGGCCATTGCTGCTGCTCTTGTCGCTCTGGTTGTCGTCAAAGTCGTCCTCGCTATCAAAGAATATATATATATGGTGTACGTTAGAATCAACAAAGTAAACTGCTCTACTAGTACAAAGACGTACTCTGGCACGCCGCTCGCCCCGAAATCCGCATCGAGTCTCTGCAGCGCGAGTTCATTCTCTCGCTTGGCACTGAAGTTCGCCCTGCCAGCTGAATTGCGCGCACGGGATTCGGAGGGCAAGTTGCTCGCCATGTCTTTCCCATTCACACCGTTTGCGTTTGCTGCTGTTACACAGGCACAAGTTCAACAAGAGCGAGCCTCGTGTTAGAGCTAAGTAGCACCATAACGACACCATGCATCGACGCACGCATACCTCGACTTCTCCCCGCTGGCACGAGATCGCGGCTGCCGTTAGGGGCTTGAAGACCTGCTGCTCCTGCTCTGTTCGGTTGCGGTGCCGCGCCGCCTGTCGTCGCAAGCCGCGGTCGCTTCTGCTGAGCCCCCGCTCCCGCTCCCGCTCGGCTCAGCTGGGTCGCGTCATTCGCTCCGCGGCTGTTCGAGTGGACATTGGCACTACCACCGGCGTTGCTGTTGTTGGGGTCGTGGTCGTCCACTTCGCCGACGCTGCTGAGGAACTCCGAGATCGCAATGTACTCCGGGTCGGCAAAGCGCCGCTTCGGACCGCCGTTGGACGCGAGCGACGCGGCGATCGCGGCTGCCGCTGCGGCCGAGCTGTTGGAGCCCGCAGGTGGTGGCGCGCTCATATGTAGATATGAGCTCTCTGCGTGTGCTTGGCTGGCGGTCGATTCGGGCGATAGCACGCGCGCAGAGACGACAGTCAGCGAAGAGCTCGTCGTGAGCTCTTCAGCGCGCTTTTGGCTTCTGTGGAATGAATTATGAAATGGCGCCACCTTCGCTTTTAATAGAGCGCCCTCTCCTTCCCCCACTGTAGCCACACGATTAGAAGAGCGCTCTTGTAATAAGGTGGTGTAAAGTACACTTTGCTTGAATGCTCTCTTCTTGGCCCACCAGCAGCGCCATCATTTTGCGACCCAAGTCAAACAGGAAATAACGAGAATGGCGGAGCTGAAGAACTGGCTGGCGGAGTGGCCCGCCGTGCGCGAGAGCGTCGACGACCTGGTGCTCAGCCTCAAGCGCAGGTAAGGCGTCGTATACCGCTCGCGCTGCTGCTGTTGTTGCTATGGTGTTACTGTTGTGCGGCGTGGTTGCTGATTGACGACTGTGCTTGGTATTGTTGTTCGTTGGGTTGGCGTGCTGCTGCTCCTGCTATTCCAGACAATTGACGGGCTCGTATGACACGGCGAAGAAGACGACCATGCTTTTGAACAGAGTGGTGGGTATACGTTGTTTGTATAGTACCTGTGCTGCTGTGTGTATTGAGGGCTGTATCGTGTACTGATCGAGAATGCGCTGGTGTGTTTGTTTGCGCGCAGCTTGAGACAGTGGAGTGGTCGACTGCGGGCGAGATCATGGACAAAGTCCGCCAACTGGGACACATGCTCACCAAGGCGCACTCGCACGGTAATGGGCTAGATGATACTGCTCTACTATTGCAGCTGGGCTGGTGCTTGCGGTGCTAACTAGCGTTGTATTGTTTCACTGCTTATGACGGACTGGCCACAGAACTGGCGATTGGCAACGTCGTGCGCCGCGTGCTCTACATCATCCGTGAAGAGTACATGAGCGCGCTGAAGACCGAGTCGGAGACCAAGTCGCCGCTCCTCGACGCGCCGAAGAGCAGCGGGCCGCCGAGCAGCAGCAGCCGCGGTAACAACTACCAGTCGCGCTCGCTCGGCACGATCCTGACCCCCGGCACCGACACGGACCTCTCGATCCCGATCACCGACCTCAAGCTCGTACGTATTGTCATGTGTTGTCATGGGTTGACGCCAGCTAGCTATCTTGCTCTCTATGAATGCTTGGTGCTGATCGTCTATGGTGCATATGCAACACAACAGTCTGTGAACGAAGGCATCGCAGAGCTGATCGACGAGATCGACAGCCTGCACGTGAACATCGCCGACCAAGCCATGGAGTACATCCACGCAGAGTACGTCTTCTCTATACACCATTCGTTAGGACTCTTGATGAGAAACCAGCCTAACTCGTGTTGGGTGATTGGTTGCATTACAGCGAAGTGATCCTGACGTTCGGGCAGTCGACGTCCGTGGAAGAGTTCCTGAAGACGGCGGCGAAGAAGCGCCAGTTCAAGGTAGTGGTGGTCGAGTCGGCGCCGACGCTCAACGGACAGCACATGGCGCACTCGCTCTCGCAGCACGGCATCGACGTGACGGTCATCCCGGACAGCGCCGTGTTCGCGATGATGGCGCGCGTGAACAAAGTGGTGATCCCGGCGGCCGCCGTGGTCGCGAACGGCGGGCTCATCGCGCAGTCGGGGCTGCAGAACATCGCGCTCGCGGCCAAGAAGTACTCGGTGCCCGTGGTGTGCGTCGCCGGCCTGATCAAGCTCTGTCCGCTCTACGCGCACGACCTGGACGTGCTCAACGAGCTCATCGCGCCGTCCAATATCTACAACTACGAGGACACGGTCGAGAACGTACGGGCTATTGTTATGCTGATTGGTTGGGAAACCATTTCCACTGAACCATGTTAACATTGTCGAATGGCTTGTGTGTGTGTGTGTGTGATTCTGTCTATTGCCATGGCAGTTGGAAGTGCTGAACCCTGCGTACGACTACGTGCCGCCCGAGTTTGTGAGTCTTTATATTACCAACACGGGTGCGCACCAGCCGTCGTACATCTACCGCCTGCTCGCCGAGTACTACTCGCCGCAAGACTACCAGTTAGCATAGGCTTTGCGTAGGTGTGTAGCTCTTGCTTAGTCTGCAGCTCTACGTTGTTTAGCCCAGGAGCGACCGCGCCGAGAGCTTGGTGCTCTGCAGGAACGGGTGCGAGTGGTACATGCGCTGGATGACAGCGAGCTGCTGCGACACGAGCAGCCCTTCTTCAATCAAATCGTTGAGGTCTTCCTCGAAGCGCTCCTGCTCTTCCTCCTGGAAGAACGCCTTGTAGTTGTCGAAAATGTCGCGCAGCTGGTGCAGCAGCAGGATGAGGAACCCGAGGTCGCGCACGCCGAGCACGGCTGGACCCCCCACGCCTTTTCCTCCTTCTCCTTGCAGACCGCTGCGGTTCTGCTTGTTGAGCAGCCGCTCAATGTCGCGCAGGTTGTTGCGCAGGAAGCCCGCGATCTCGCTCGGGTCGTAGAACAGCCGCTCGCTCGTGCGCTTGTAGATGTACGAGAACAGGTTGCGCGCGAGTGTGTAGAGCCCGCCAAACACGATGAACGTCGGCACGGTCGCCATGATCTGCAGGTTGAGCTGGTTCGCGTGCATGAGCTCGTCGATGGCGCCCATCGCGACCATGAGCTCCTTCTTGATGAACTGCACCTGGATGAGCAGCATGCGCACGATGTCGCCCGACATGAGGTTCTTGAGCGCGCTCGAGAGCTGCTTCTCGTACTGGAGCGACACGACCGACATGTCCATGTCGTTCATCACGCGCTGGAGCTCCTCGGGGGTCACGCTCGGGTTCGTGTCCTTGACAAAGTCCGAGAGCATGCGCTGGAGGCTCAGCTTCGTGTCCAGCAGCGCGCCGGGGTCCTGGATCTCGGGCTTCTGGTTCAGGATCACCTCGCCCACAATTGCCCTGTAGATGCCATGAAATTGGTTCGTTAGTGAGTCTACTATGAGCCAATCAATAAGCAAGCCTATGATAGTACGTACTGGATCGGCTCGATCATGTGCTCGTTGAAAAACTCCTGGAGCGCCACGCGGAACGTCTTCGCCGCCGCCTGGAACTCCTTCTGGTTGTTGAGCACCCAGATGCCGCCCGTGGTCACACACAAAGCGGCGACCGTGACGTGCAGCCACCGCTGGCGGAGCTTGGACGGGATGCGGCACGGGGCCAGCGCGCTCTGGAAGCAGGACGCGAACTGGTCCTGCGCGCGCTCGAAGCGGTTCAGGTTCTCCTCCAGGCGCTGCAGCGACGCCAGCACGTCCTCCGCGTCCGTGACGCCGTCCTTCCCGACCGCGAACAGCAGATCGCCTGGTAGCAAGCACACAAGGGATACAAATATTAGTAGACCACACACAGAGTCTCCAAGTCTTGCTGGGTTTGAAAGCCTGCGTACCCAGCTCAAACGAGATGAACGGCAGCGACTCGACCTTCAGGAACACGCCCTGGCCTTTCCGCGGCGCCGCGATGCCGAACGTGCTGTACGTGAGCTCCAGAAGCCGCATGCCGCTGCGCATCTCCAGCACCAGCTGCTCGAAGTTGACAAAGTTGCCCATCGACTTGGTCGTCAGCTCCTTGAGCATGCCCACTTTTTTCTAATACAAAGCACCAAACAGTAAGAGCAGGATGAGACTCAAGCGTAGACAGCGCATGTACTACGACACGAGCGCTAGACGCACCAGGTGCTCCTCCAGCGTGGCTTCGAGGCTGCGGATCTTCTCGCCGATGGAGATTCGCTCCGAGCTGCAAGGAAGAACACAGAGGAAGGTGTCAGCTTTACAGAGATCTCCAGTATGGAACAGCACACACAGCTGCTTTGCGTATACCTTGGCAGCAGCCACTCGAGTGGCCCTTCCTGGATCGTCGCGCGCACGTGGCGCTTGCGCAGCTTCTTCCAGAACGCGATCGTCCTCGGGAGCGAGTCGATCGTGCGCACGATGTCGATGAGCGCGTTGTGCAGCTTGTAGGTCGTCACATGAGCCCAGAGCAGCTTCAGCCCCTTCTCGAGCGTCTCCTTCTGCGCGGGCGAGTACACGTGCGCGCCGTCCACCTCGGCGAACAGGCGCTGCTGCTGCAGCAGGTGGCGCACTTGGTGCAGCGCGTCGGCGATGGCACCGGCCGAGTGGCTCGGCACGGGCACCGAGTAGCACTGCGACACGGTGGCGAGCGCCGTGGCGAGCACGTCGGCGTTCGGGCACGACTGGCGGCTCAGCAGCACCAGCTCCTTGAGCACGGCGGACGTCACGGACGCGTTGGTCACGGCGGCGGGCTCCATCGTTGCGAGTGCTCGACGATGCGAGCAGCTCCTGAGTTTTGCTTGCTTGCTTGTTGCGTGTCAGCCACAATAATGTAGATATGGTTTTCATTGACACGCGAGCAAAGGTTGAAAATTCACCAAAAAAGTGCACATTTGTCCGATCCAAATTGTTTTGAAGGCATTTTTACACGTCAGCCTTAGCTCGTCGTCTTGAGGTCGTGCTCAGCTCACGTTCTTCGGCGAAGCAGAGCACCACACCAGTCGAACCAATGCAGAGCAGTAGGCTCTGCGCTGTAATGCGGGTCTACTGTAGAGAAATGCGCTACCGGCATGAGAGAAGTCGCCTCTTCGCGCACGTTAAGCATCTCCTGGACTTCTGTTGAACGAGTTGCTTCATCCCAGTCAGCCCAAGTCTTCACTGTACAAAGCAAATCAGAGAAGCATTGCTACCAGTTAGTCAACTCTCACATACGAAAAGCCCATGAATCACTGGAGCTCCAAACGTTGTTTCTTCATTTTCTGTGCGTTGTTGCATGCTGACTGTTCCCATATTCCGAGGCATCACCGTGCTCTCCGCTTCTCCGTTCTTCTTCATTTCTCACGATCTGTACACATATGCGTCTCTTCTTCTTCTTCTTCTTGCATCTTCCTACTCTTTCAGCGCGTCGAATGCCTTGATGACGTCCTGCGGGGCCTGGACCAGCTCGATGAGCACGCCCTCGCCCGAGAGCGGCGTCGCGTCATTGCCCTTCGGGTGGATGAACACGACGTCGAAGCCCGCCGCGCCTTTGCGGATGCCTCCGGGCGTGAAGCGCACGCCTTTCTCCGTGAGCTCCGAGACCGCCGCCGGCAGGTCATCGATCCAGAGACCGATGTGGTTGAGCGGCGGCACGTGCACTTTCGGGGACTTGGCCGCGTCGATCGGCTGCATGATGTCCACTTCGACCGCGAACGGGCCGCGACCGCACTGCAGGATGTCCTCGTCCACGTTCTCGCGCTCGCTGCGGAAGTCGCCCTTCTTCGTGAGTCCGAAGATGTCCACCCACAGGTGGCTCAGCGCCTGCTTGTCTGTGCCGCCGATCGCGATCTGCTGCAGGCCGAGCACGCGGAAGCTCGATTTCTATTTGGAAACTCATGCGTGCAGTTAGTGGTGACGTTATCCACACATGTGTGTGCCCACAGACATAGACGCATATATAAACGAGAGGGACGTACGCTGGCGCATTGCTGGTACTGGAGCGCGTGGCGCGGCGCCGCGATGCGCTGCGCGACTCGTCTTGCGGCCCGCATGACGTCTGCTGCTGTTCTTGATGCGGGAATGCGGTCGGTGGTGGTGATTGCGATTTGTGGTGCTCACAAAAAGGCTCCGATCTTCAACTGGGCAAAGACGTGCGACATTTGCACGGGGACAAAAGTGGGTCTAACGGCTGAGTATTTTTCATTTCGGGTTTAAAAAAACCCATGTTCGCGCATTTTCATCCAAATCCAAGTCAATAAGCCCTTTTTAGGTGTGCAGTCTCGTTTTCTTCTTGCCTGGCGCTGTACTACCAGCCGTCCACTGCTGCACGACCTGGTGGCCGCGCAGCTCCGAGTGGTTCGGGTGGTTGATGCCCTTCTTGCCGAATTGCGCTTGGATCTCCGTCACGACGCGCTCGACTGTGGTGCGCAGGTAAACGCTGCCGCTCAGCTCCCAGGGG
>JAADVK010000940.1:0-14155 GCA_023334975.1 Globisporangium sylvaticum | reverse complement strand
TGCTTCCGACACTTGAGACTCCGAGGAGGTATTTAGTTGACTGTCTTGCTTGACGACGCCACGACGGTGACAGTCATACGCACCATTGATTCTTGTTGATGATGTCGCTGTTGTTGAGTGTGAGCGCGCCTCGCACACTTTTAGTTGATTCATCCATCCATGATTAGATGAGTTTCCCTTAACCTCTCGAACGGTAATTTCGGCAGCAACATAGCGTTCCGAGAATGAGATTCAGTTGCCCATTATGCCGTTTTATCGCTTCCGAAGCGTTGGGAGTTTCTTGCTCCTGGCCGCCTGCTCACAATGCTTCTCTCCTGTCTGTTTTGGCCAAGTGCGCAGGCCACAAAGCGACTTTCAAAGTCACACGTCAAGAAGGTCCATTGCCTGTTGAGCAATTCCACAGATCACACACACAGAGATCGTCAGAGAGGCATCAGCAACTATAAAGCAACGCGAAAATATCAAGATGCGCGGACCTATCTTCCGCCGCGCTTCCCTCGCAGCCTCCGCAGCGTTGTGCTTCTTTAGCAGCGTCAGCACCAGCAGCACTAACATTCTCGTCGCCGCGCAGACCCAGCCAGTGGTGACCGAGGTCGTGAGCGGCACGATCTTCCGGTACCCGACCTACGTCTCCGTGGACCACTACAGCCTCGCGATCACCGCTGCCACCGCGGTCGTCGAGCTCGACATTCTCTCGGTCGAGACCATGGACAATGTGACCTTCACGGACGTGAACAACGACTGCGACTCGGCGTTCATCGACTCGCAGATCTACCTCTTCTGGAAACGGTCGGACGGGAAGCTGCAGCTCGTGGCGTCGAATGACGACGAGGGCGACGACTACTCGTCGTACTACGGACGCGGCCGCCGTGACGGATCGCTCTCCACGCAGGACTCGTACTTGATCCGCCGCATCCCCGCAGGCAACTACCTGCTCGCGGTGGGGAGGTTCCCTCTGAGTGCGCAGGCAGCCGTGATCGACAAGTCGGTTGACGTGGTCGACCAGTTCACGCCGTACGCGTGCCAGTCCCGCAAGGCCAGCTACGGCAACTACAAGCTCACGGTGCGCACTCAGAGCACGTCGACCTCGGGGATCATCAAGTCGTCCCCAAGCTCGTACGTTGGCAACAGTTGCTCCGTGTCGCCGGCGGTCACGAGGGACTGCGTCTACAGATCACCTGGAGACTACCGCAAGTCGATCATGAACGTGTGCAGCTACGACAAGACCATCTAAATAGGAAGTGAGTGAGTGATATCGGAATCAACTCCATTGAGAGAAAAGGCAAAACAAACATGTGCAATCAAATCTATTAGGTAGCTTCGTTAATATAGGGGGAAACACCTCGCGCCATGTATCCACATGGATCGAGAAAGAGAGAGAAAAACAAAGCAATACACAAACAAAAGCATACCGATCTCTGGGGGTGCGGGCGTACGTACACGCAGGTGCTTGGATGGCTTCGTCCTCGCTTTCGCCGATCTGTCTCTCTGTCTTTGTGCGCTGTGTACCTGTGCTCTTTCTTCGTCCTTCTCTCTAGTTGCCGAGCAAGTCGTAGTCGTCGAGCTTGTCGTTGTACTTCATGATCGTGCGCTTGATCTTGGAGCTGTCAACCCACGTGACAAAGTCCTCCATCGAGCGCGTGACGAGGTACGCCGGGTCGGTCACGACGCTCGGACCGACGCGCACGTGGCCCTGCTCGACGAACGTGACGGCTTCCTTGATGGTCTCGGCCATCTTCACGCGCACCATCACGACTGGCAGGCGGCGGCGGCAGAACGACGACACGTTCACTTCCTCGGCCTTGAGCAGCGACTTCTTGGTCTGGATGAGCCCCATGTTATATAATTTCTCGAGCAACGCCTCGGTGGTCTTGATGCGGAACGGGTCGTTCGCGGGGCGCTTCTTCAAGCGCGCCACCACGCGCGAGATGTGGCCCACGAGCCGGTTGTACTTGTGGTACTGCTCGCGGTCCGGGATGCGGTAGCGCCGGATCACCTTGATCTCGTGCAGGTTGTTCTCCTTGCGCCACTCGAGCAGGTCGACCTTGCGCAGCAGCTTCTGCTCATGATGCCTCAGTTGACGCATGGCTCACACTGCAATCGTAAATTGATACAAGCACACTCCACAGATCAGCCACTACCCATACATTGCATACAGCAGCAGCAGCAGCATGAACGCCCATATACACAGTCACGCAGGGACACATACCTTCGTAGCTTTCTCTTCCTTGCAATCGCAATTCGTAGCTCTTGGTGTCTTCTTGTCCAGCGTTGCATATTGCGCAGACCCAACCGTTCTAGACACCTCTCATCCCGCAACCACCAGTCCACAATCGTCGCACATTGCCTCTCCAAAAGTTGCTCAGTCAGGGTAATGACCTTTAAATGCGGTATTTCGCTTTATTCACGTGCACAATCCTGAACCGGTCCTCCACGCGCTGATGAACCGGACCGGCCATTCACCCAATCCTCACTCAACTCCTATGTGTCCTATGTGTCGCTGTGTGGACTATTTTCGTACTTTATCGGATTGCGGTTGCTTGTTCTGGTCAGTCGCCGTGAGCCAACGAAATCGCGGCGTCAAGGGGTCACAACGCGAGCCAAAGTGGCGCGAGGTAAAGCGAGCCATTTCTGCATCCGGATCGCCGTCACAAGCAACCCCAGCAGTCTGTAGCAACCATGGTGGCCGCCGAGATCGAGAAGCGCTCCAAGAAGAAGAAGCGAAAGACGTCTGACGCCGGCGAGTCGGCTGTCGAAGTCGCCGCGCAGAACAGCGACGGCAAGGACCTCATCGCCCCGGAGAGCGGCGCCGCGCGCCTCGACACGTCCAAGTGGCCGCTGCTGCTCAAGAACTACAACTTGCTCAATGTGCGCACGGGCCACTACACGCCGATCCCGACGAGCACGTCCCCGCTCAAGCGCAACATCAACGACTACGTGCGCTACGGTGTGATCAACCTCGACAAACCAGCGAACCCGAGCTCGCACGAAGTCGTCGCGTGGATCCGCCGCATTCTGCGCGTCGAGAAGACCGGTCACTCGGGCACTCTGGATCCAAAGGTCACGGGTTGCCTGATTGTGTGCATTGACCGCGCCACGCGTCTCGTCAAGGCGCAGCAGGGAGCCGGTAAGGAGTACGTTGCTGTCGTGCGTCTCCACGGCGCCATCGATGGTCAGGCCAAGCTCGCTCGCGCCATTGAGACCCTCACTGGTGCGCTCTTCCAGCGTCCACCTCTTATCTCGGCTGTCAAGCGTCAGCTTCGTATCCGTACCATCTACCAGAGCAAGCTGATTGAGTTTGACCAGGAGCGCAACCTCGGTGTCTTCTGGGTGAGCTGTGAAGCTGGCACCTACATCCGTACGCTCTGTGTGCACTTGGGTCTCGTGCTTGGTGTCGGTGGGCACATGCAGGAACTGCGTCGTGTGCGCTCGGGTGTGCTCGGCGAGAACGACTCGATGGTGACCATGCACGACGTCATGGATGCCCAGTACCAGTACGACACGTACAAGGACGAGTCGTACCTGCGCCGCATCGTGCGTCCACTGGAAGTGCTGCTCACGACCTACAAGCGCATCGTCGTGAAGGACAGCTCGGTCAACGCCATTTGCTACGGCGCCAAGTTCATGGTGCCAGGTCTGCTGCGTTTCGCGGACGACATTGACATCGGTGAGGAAGTCGTGCTGATGACCACCAAGGGTGAAGCCATCGCTGTGGGTATTGCCCAGATGACCACTGCGGTCATGGCCACTTGCGACCACGGTGTCGTTGCCAAGATCAAGCGTGTCATCATGGAGCGTGACACGTACCCACGTCGTTGGGGATTGGGTCCAATGGCCCAGAAGGTGAAGGGCCTCGTCAAGGAAGGCAAGATCGGCAAGTTCGGCAAGGTGAACGAGAACACCCCAGCGGACGTGACGCAGCTGTACAAGAACAACGACGCTGCCGCCCCAGCTGCCACTGCCAAGAAGCCGCTCATCGAGGAAGTGTCCAAGGATGACGACGACGAAGACGACGAGTCTGCGCGCAAGAAGGCGAAGAAGGAGAAGAAGGAGAAGAAGAAGAGCAAGCGCGACGCCGACGAAGCCGCAGTAGCAGACGCTGGTGAGTCGCCGGAGAAGAAGAAGTCCAAGAAGAAGAAGAAGAAGAAATCCGCCGAGAACAGCGACTCGGAATAGAGAGTGACTGGGTGAGAGAGAGATGGAGCGAAGCGCACCGTGAAGGAGCTTCAGCGAGTCTCTTGAGTGATCTGCAAGGGGCTGGTCTGCACGTCCGCTGGCCGTCCGCCCTCGTCAGAGAGAGAGAGAGAAGACACTTTTTCCCCCTCTCGTTGTTCTTCTATATATAATTACGTCATTATTTTGCTTCATGTTCCTTGTGTGTGAAACCAATTTCCAGGAGAGTGGTTAGATGTATGTTGTGCATGTCTGTATGAAAAAAAATTGCATGTCTTGCATGTTTCTAAGAAGAAGAAGAAGAGCTTGAAAGCAAAACCATCGCATGAAAGAGAGAGATAAGATCAAATCAAACCAAGTCACCCCCCGAAGTTCCATTTACGAGAAAGGTTCCCAAGTTAATCGATCATTTGTTTGATCATTCACGAAGAGCTTGATTTGAGGAGGTGTCGTACTTAATTGAGACCGATCCTGCGCTTCCACTCGTTCAGTCGTACTTTACAGACATGTCTCGGTAGTGCTGCCACAGATTGACAAGCATACTGAAATCAAGTGTACTTGATGAAACAGCTCCATGTCATGCGAGACTTGGTTCATGACACGAACACTTTGGTGAACAATCGACCGACAAGTGCATATTGGCAATGATGTAATACACTGCAAAAAAGCAAACAAACACAGTTGGAAAGCTGAAAAAGATCCTGATGGCATGGTGGATTACAGTAGAAACGAAGTCCCTCTTTTTCTATTTCTATTGACGTTTTTTGTTGTGTGTGAGTTGTGGTTGTGCGCTGTCCTCCTGGTTGTTTCTAATCATATTCCATGTCTTCATCAAAATCCTCGTCGTCGACCTCTTCGTCCTTGCCGTCACTATTGGCGATCTCCGCCATCATCTTGGCGATGTCCTCTTCCTCCATGGCCTTCCACTGCTCTGGCGATGGCTCTGGGTATCTCGAGAGGTACGGCAGCAGCGCCAACTGGCGCGAGATCTTCACGGCCTGCGCGAGTTTTCGCTGCTGCTTGGCAGTCAGACCCGTGAAGCGGCGAGGACGGATGCGGCCCGTTGGCGAGATGAACAAGCGGAGAAGGTCGACGTCCAGAGCCAACTCCACCACATCCGAGTGGTTGGCGTCCACAAAGTACTTCCATGGCTTGTCCTTGCCCTTGGCGAATGGTCGTCGCTTCTCGGCTGGAAGCATCCAGTTGAGCATCTCAGGAGTCACGCTACGATAGCACAAGCACAAGCAGACATCACACCGGTTAGTTAGAGCACTGCTGTACACTTGAATAGAGGTGGTGGCGAGCAGGTTCATGGTTCCTTACGCGTTGCCCTGGTCCCAGTCCGAGAACGGGTCTGGTCCGGCGTTGTCGCTGTTTTCAATGCCGCCGCCTTCCGCGAGGCTGAGCGACGCATCGTAGCCAGGCATTTCCTGCAAACATCAGAAAAAAGAAAGGATTAGCTTCTACCAGTCAGAATACACCAAGACAGCTTTGCCCTGGCTCAGCCAGCCAGTACAAGTGTGCCACCACTTACGATGTAGAGTCTGTCATCTTCGAGCTCGCCAGCTTCCGTGGCGCCGCCCTCACCGTCTTCCTCGTCCCACTCGGCGACTTCGCGCTCAAAGTTCTCGGCCCACTCCTCGGCGCTGACTTCGTCGTCGTCGTCGTCTTCGTCATCTTCGTCAACGTCGACGAGATCCTCCGCGACAAAGTCGTCTTCGTCGTACTCGTCTTCGTCTTCGTCGAGCGCCTTGAGCTCTTCCTCGCTCAAGTACTGCACTTCGGCTGGGATCGCAGTGATGTCTGGATCTTCGTCGAACTTGTCGCTCAGAGATCTCTTCTCGACTCCTGCAACACATTACGCCAAGCGGACAGATAGGCAATACCAGTGTGAGTTCCAATGTAGTCCGCCAACGTAAGCGATCACCCAGCTATGAAGCAGGATCATCAGTCTGCATAAAAGCAAAGGGCGTCAAAATAAAAAAAAACTCTCACCCTTCTTGTCCTTCTTCGACGAGAACATGCGGACGCCCACGACCGCCGAGTTTGGGGCGGTGGCGTGGTTGCGACCAGAGAGCAGCAGCGCCTGCTGGGCACCAGCACGCACCACAACGCTATTAAGGCTCAGCGCTAATCGATAGCAACGTCGCCATCGTGGTCATCATCAGTACAACAACACATATTCAATGCAGTTAGTCAACGAGCGCATCTCGATTGTCAAAGCGAAGGAGGGGGGAGTGACTGCAGGACGGCAGTGCCAGTGCACACACAAGCACTGCGCATTCCTGGAGCACACCAAGGGCAATGCACATGAGGCCGGTCACACACACGCACCGGAGAGCGCCGACACACACGGACGGACGAGCACGCGCACCATGTTTGATCCGGTTCCTCTGGCGATAGATAGGCAGAAGAGCTCCGATCCTCTCGCTCAAAGCCACTGAAGAATTCACTGGTGTGGTGACAATCGATCGGTTGGGCGTGTTCCGAAAATTGAAAGCACTGGTTCCGAATGTAGATTGGATGCAGTAGGGTTTTCTTAAAATCGGTGTGTCCACCGACTTTAAGAGGAGTTTGCTCGCTTAAATCTGCGAGCCCTCTTTTTCCCTGTTGTTTTCTGGTCCAGGCAAATTGTTGTCGAAAAGTCGGCCACCGACTTTTCGAGGGAGCTTTCGATCCAAAAGATATGCGGCACCACACGTTATGACCTGTCTCGACGCTGTAAAACATGTTTGGCGACTCATTGGGGTAAACGGTTTGTTAGATGATAGCCTTTTCGTGGTTAAAATGTGCCATGGACACAATCATTTGGCGTATTTTTGCATCAATGAGCACCGCAGAATGGACGAAAAGCCACCTCGCAGCTCCAAGCAAGCCAACGCGCTGTCGACGCGCTGGCCAAGTGCTTGCCAACTGCTTGCCCAAGCAAGCAAGCGTTGCCCTTCAAATGAATAAAAGCGCGCTTCGCTTGCATGAGCATGGCTGCCATGGCTCGTACGGCCTTGTAACCGGCCCATTTGGCTGGGAAAGGAAGAGCCCAGCGTTGCTCTTTTCCATTCCCAGTCAAATGGGACTACATCTCGCTGGTGCGTTCGCAGAGTGCAGCAACCTTCCAAGAGAGTTCAAACCTTCATCACTCTCCTGACGCGACCACTCACAAGGTGGTCCCTGAAGGCTTGTGCTCGCTCGAGCGCTCGCAAATTACAGCATAAATGCAAAGGTTGTGCTGCCCTAATCGTTCCTGGTTCCTGGTGAAGGAACCTAGAATCTCGAACGAGATCTTGATAGACAGCGTGTTGTTCCTCGCTTACTTGCTGTGGCCTGCATTTCCACAAGCCTTGCTTTGTCACAAGTGCAGGTTGCGAGTGCACCTCATCAACTCTGTGACCAAAGTAAAAATCCTATACATTCCCTCGGAATACGCAACGCACGTGCAGCTTTTTCAAAATATGCAATTCGTTCTCGTTCTCTTGTCCGCAACCAACCACTTGCGCATACAGCCCTACAGAGCGCAGTCGCAACGCAACCTGATTGCTGCTGATACCAGAACCCTCATACTCGCACATGTGCATCACGCATAGCGATGGATCGAAGAACCCCCATTCTCCCCGGTAACTTCTTCGTCTTCTCACTCCTTGCGTACCCTCTCTCTCTCTCTCTCTCGTTTCTCCTTCTCTCTCACACTTTTTATCTCCCTCTCGGCGCTGTTATCTTGATTTCGTGTTCGCATTTTTGTGCTTTCGTCTTCACATTCACGGTTCGATCGGTCTGCTGCTGCTGTTGCTGCTGCAGCTCGGAATTGACTGGCGACGGATGTGCTTAGCTGGACGCTGATGCCGCGTTCGCGGCAGCCATAATCTCTATTTTTCGCCACTTCTCCTCTTCTTTGTCCTTCTTCTCGTTCAACGACTGCTCCTTCACGGAATACTCCTTCGCGCATTGGTCGTACAAAGCCATGTCGTAGTCCATGTACAGCTTCAGCACGTTCTGTGAACACGCACAACAACAAAAAGTTAGTGAAAGAGACAACCCACACATCGGCAACAGCAAGCAAGTACCTGTGCGAGTCCTTCAACGGTCGTATTCCAGTGACCAAGAGAGTTTCTGTGGAGCGGTCCATAGATGACTGGCAAAATCAGGTGCGCGTGCTGCTTGCTGAGGCACCCGTTGTTCACCAAATGCTCGTTGTTCCACAAGAAGAGCGAGCGCTCCGACACCTGAAAGTGCTGGCTCCCCAGCCACTTCGCTAGTGCTTGGAAGAGCGGCTTGTGGATTTGCTGCAACTGGTCGCTTCCCATCAACTCCAAAATCTCTTCCAGCTCGTTCAGGAAAATCACCTGCTTCGAAGAGCACGACCACGGCCAGTAGCGCAGGATGCCTTGAATGATTGGCACCGCCGTCTCCGGGTCTTTTTCTACATATTGCGTAATGCAATAAGAGAGCTGCTGGTGGTACATCGACACGCACTTGGGCTTGTGAAGCGGCACGAGCGCGCGCACGAGGAACTGCAAGTGCTCTGCTTTCAAGGGCATCGCAAACCCGTTGATGATACTTCCCAAAATCTCCAGCAGCTCGCCGACTCCGTTGTGGCGCTCCGTCTCGTACACGAAGCGGTAGAACACGTTGCTGATCGCCTTTCGGATGAACGATCGGTGCGACATAAACTTGCCGTAAATGCGATGCAGGATCGTTTTTAGGTAATCTCGCTCGCGAGGGTCTTCACTGTCGAAGAGCTCAATGATCGATAAGCAGAACTTCTGGTCCACGAACTTCTTGGCGACCTGAAAAACAAGACAGACATCGAATTGGTCAATACTTGCAGTAGCCGTGCATTTGAGATTCCGGCAAAAGCGCTCGAGCTCACCTTGGCATTCACTTCTCCAGACACGATAAAACGCAAAAAGAATTCATATACAACTTGGAGGTGAGGCCACGACGCTTCGAGCACTGGCTCATCTTCTTCAGGATCAAAGTCTTCAGTCTGCGGAGGCAGCGAGCGGCAAATGTTGGCAGACTAGATCGCAAAAAATAAGCACAGAATTTAGCATCTAACAGAAAGATCCAATTGCGCGGCAAGTCAGAAGGTACACTTACCACCATAGCCATGATATCAGGCATCAAGGCTTCGGTGAAAATCTTTTGCCCGCCCGGGTTGTTCACATAGTCCACGAGCTCAAGCAGCGTCTGACGCTTCAAGTCCTTGCCGCTGTCGTTCGCCACATCAATTGAAACAGTCAGAACTACACTTGACGAGAACAATCGATAGTCAGCAAGAAAAGCAAGCACATACCGCTTGTCGGACGTTGGGTCGTCAAAGTTGAAGATCACGGAGCAGAGCTCGAGCTTCTGCTGAAAAAGAGCCTGTATCATCCACGACACCGGCAACGATTGTAAAAAAAGACACATCAGCGACCCTATCTTCCATACGCAAGCCTAAACCATGGACCAACACACACAAAGTAACGTACCTCTCGTCGCTGCAACGATGTGTCTTTCAAGTGCGGCAAATCCTTCAGCGCCTGGATCTTCTGGTTGCGAGCCAAGAACGAGCGGCGGCGTTCACGCTTCGGCAGCGACACGTCCGAGCGCGCGACTTCGCCCACGGGCGAGGTCGCCCCAGTGCTGCCGCCAACTCCGCCGCTTCCATTCATCCCTGTTGCGAGTTTTGGTCCATCAACGTCCATTCGATCGGGCGAAGGAACTCCTAAATGTTCCCCGGTGTTGCTCAGTTTGCGTTTGACGGTTTGGAGCATTCCCTTCATTGCTTTTCTGCACGGAAAAGTGGTTGGTCCGACAAGTTGACCCCGAGGACAATCACTCTGAGCACGATACTGGGACTACTTTCGCGAAAAGCGCATCCACAGGTACGGTGTGTCAAAGAGGTTTTCGGATAGCTGTGTTCAACTGCACACAAAGCACATCATTGCGTACAATGTCAGCAAACAGATCGTCATAGCATGGGAGGGCACACGGCATGCTTTGTATGCTACACAACATTCACAATAAACCAGATCATTCGGATACATGGCGACGCAAGGGAAAAAGCCACGCCACCGAATCCACACACACACTATCGACATCCTCGCACATGAACACGCGATGCATACGTGCACACAGGCATACCACACACTGATGACAAAAGCAAAGGGGGGGAGGGGGAGGGGAGCATTCATCGCACACGAGCATGAGGCGTCTTTGTGACGCCACTCGCTCTCTCTGATACGATCCATCCCGCTCGATACAAACAAACACACACACACCGCTCATTTAACATACTGCACGCTCATGGCATCCATACACACGCATGCATCACAAGGCGCCACCATCCATCCTCCCCCCCTCCTCTTCATCATATCCTCTCTTCCCCCATTCACGTCAAGCGAGTGACGACACATCATCAACACAAAACCAAAGCAAAGGGGGGACGAAGACAGAGAGATAGAGAGAGACAAACGGCTAATGGGCACACACACGCACACGGACGGTCATACACACACGTCAAGCACAGACTAGGCTCTCGTCTTCCCACGCACGCACTCACTCACCCTTGCCGCGCGCGTCGCCTTCCTTCGCTCCTTGCTTGCTTGCTTGCTCGTCGGTCCTTTTCCTCTCTCTCGTCTGACAAGCGCGTCCGCCCCTTTCTTTCTTTAGTTCGCTCGCCGCTGTGTTACTTCAGTCAGCCCACACAAAACGCACAAAACACACGGAACACACGGAACCCCTACCCCAGCAAAAGGGGGAGAACCCTCTCCAAAGTGATTCTCACCCCAAAAGAGGGCAGCATCAAGCAGGAAAGCTACCACTTTTTGAGCGTGTTCATGCTTGTGCTGCCGTGTTTTGACACATTGTCGAACGCTTGGCTGGGTTATTTTGACTGGCGTTTTCTGCCTTCCTCCCACCCTTTTTGGCTCCTCCTTCATGGTGAGCTGTCGGCTCTAAAAAAATAGGCAATCGTTGAATGGACGACGAATGGATCGTACGCAAATGGCACAATCAACGCATTTTGCAAGGCACATGGGCATTGTTGCTATCGCAGGCTCACAGCAGTACTTATCCTAACTATGGTGTGTTTCCTTTCAATCGTCAGCAGCAGATCAAGATCAAAAATCAATCTCGCAAGTTGAGGTTTCACCCTCAAATTCATTCAACTGCTCAGCCCAGAACCAGCTGTCCTTTTTCTTGTGGGCCACACTGTTTTGCACTTGGATACGTCTTATTTTAAACAATTTACATGTAACTAGGATGCTCCCCATTTTAAGGGAATTTAGTGTGGTTCAACTCGCTCAAGGAAATGCGGAAGTTGACCCAAGAAACCTGACCATCGATGTCGATGGCGCAGCAGCAGTGGGAAGTGCGCGTGGAGGCGCGATTGCGCCAGATGTGCGCGCGCGCCGTCGAGGTGTTCGTGCACACTGCTGCTCCACTTCTGACACTCGAGCGTGGGTCGCGCGCTGTAGATCCTGGCAGCCGCAGTGCTGCTGATGGAGGAGCGGCGCAAGAAGAGCAGCAGTCGAGCGCGTGGAAAGTGTACATCGAGGTCGCGTGTGCGCGTCGCGCGCAAGCATGCGCTCGCGTGGACATTTGGACCCAGAATCAGAGCTCTTACAGCAAAGGTAAGGCGACTCAATCAGCTAGCTAGATGCTTATTGATTTTCATTGCCAGTAGAGGCTGTTATCCTGTTACCTGGTATTGAGTTTGCAATGGTCCGATCGTTGTTTGTGAATGTGATTTTTGTTCCAGTGCAGTCTGTCCATTCGTATTTGCGTGAGAGAATACACGGTGAAGACGAAGAGCTACTGGGTTGCGTCACGGCAGACGCAAAGAGAGATATGCTTGCTCAAAAAGTCCACGGCATGACTGTCGCTGCTGAAGCTACTCAACACGAAGACTCACTGTGCAGAATACTGGAGCAAACTGTCAACGACCTTGTCGCACTGTTCTACTCCGGTCAAGTTCAGGTGCGTCATCGCTTTCCGCTTATCCTAGTTTTTTTCGCTCGCAGAATGACTCAAGTGTGCACCTTATGCTCTAATGTTGCTCTGTAGGCTCTGCTCTCGTCCTCCAGCGAGCAGGCAAAGTTCGAGCTCGAAATGCTCCAGCATCATCCAGGTCTTGAGCTTCTCGTGTCTTCATCAAGTCAGCCCAGTGCGTCTTACGCAGCATTCACGCTCCCGCTATTCACGGAAAAGCCCATGTGGGATCCCAGCGCCGTTTGTGCCGCAGACGACGCGTGGTCGGTGTACTTTCCCGACGCATTCAATCATCCCAACTTTACTCATCAGTCCGAGAAGGTGGTGCTCTCGCTCGTCTACTCTTTGAGCGACTACGACAATCGAGATCCAAGTGCTTGGCGTCCATTCTCGACAACCATAAATTGGCCGATGAGTTTGCCTCTGTCAAGCCGCGTCGTTCACGCACCAGTGCCAAGTCAGCTGTTGTCGTCTGTTGAGATCCTCTTCTCGTGCCAACAGGTACGCATCTTGCCATTTGATTATTTCACCTGAGGCTTATTTGCGTGAGTTTTCTAACTGGAAATTATGTCGCTGTATTTGTTTTTGAAAGGGATTCGCTGCGCAATGGACGAGACGGAAGGATTTCATTCGAGAACTGAGCTCGAAAGCAATCGGTACGCTGCGCGAACTCCCATTAGTGCAGAATTTGGTGTATTGATGGAACCACTATTAACCTACTTTGCATGGTGATGTTGCAGTTCTCGAGTACGACCCAGTCGACTTTTCTCAAGTTTTCTTCATGGTCCAAGAGCAACGCGACGAGCTCTCACCGCTTCAAATCGTCGTTCTCTCGCTTGTGTTCACTCCCGAGTACTTCCTCACGCTCTGTCTGAGCGACCTGAAGCTCTCCCTCCTAGACGGAGACGCAAGCAGCACGCCAATCGAAGTCAAGTTGTCTCCAGTTTCAAGCGTGGAAGTCGCGAGCGAGTCGATCGACAAACTGGTGCTCGTTTTTCTTGACGCTTTGCACAGTGCGCTCTCGGCGCACTTGACATCCTGATCAACGATGGTGAAGGTGCTTATAGTGTTCTTGTGGAACCAGACCCGTAAAAACGCCTCTCAGAGCAAATGCCGAAGTGACGATGGATTGTGAGCTGGAGATGCATCAGTCTGTTGCCGTTGAAGACACTTCACGCTTCACAAACCTCGAATCACACAAACTTTGGTCTTTGTGGTATGTGGGCATGAAAAAAAAGTATAATCGAGCACAAATGGCAACGTCAACGATGAGAAGCACCACGAGGAGGAGAGCGCGTCTTCTGACAGTATGATCAAGAGTCCAGTGACGCCCGCCCATGCAGACCGACAACGCGAGCTGAACGCTTACTGCAGCAGTAAAGACTCGAGCTCTTCACACTGAGAACAAAGCGCATGGTACTGCAGCGCATTCTTCTCTTGCGAACCAATACAGAGGGTGTTGTGCTCGCGCACAACAACAACAACAACAACAACGACGACGACGTGGCGTCGAGTCTCTTCAAGTCTTAGAAGCAATGGCTGTAAGAGCAGTGCGTATGAACGAGTGGGTATATAATTCGGCGAGCTGAGCCTCAAACGGTCTACCTGACGTCCATCGTACGCAAATGCGAAAACTATGCTTGAGGTACATGACACAAGACAGAAGAAGTCCAGCAAACAAGCACGTCTAGTATTCCCGACGCAGTTCTGATGCTGTGTTTTGCAAATCCGCATGAAGTCGATTTTATCAGCTTACTGGTTGACCACTTCCCACTCCACAGTTTCTACTACCGAGAAACAAACAAAGAGAGAGCCAGCCGAGAAGACAAAAACCGAAAGAAGCGAAAGAAGCCGAGAAGCCGAGAAGCAGCTCGTGGCGATTGTGCCTTGCGGTTGCTTTCGCTTTCGTGAGCAAGTGGTGTGCGTGCGTCGTCTTGCGTTGGCAGACTCGCCTAGCAGTAGAAGAGCCCGCCGAACGGGATGCCGAGTCCGCAGCCGCCTCCGTAGAGTC
>JAADVK010000939.1:0-14160 GCA_023334975.1 Globisporangium sylvaticum | reverse complement strand
GCACAGGCATCCGCACAGGCAGCAGGAGGCGCGCGAGCGCGTCGGTCTCGCGCAGAGCCGTCGTTGCGATCACTCGGCTCGTCGTCGCGATCGAGAGGCTCGGCTTCGTCCTCTGGCGGCAGCAGCAATATGACGACCGGACTCGAGCGTCTGCGCACGCGCTCTGAAAATCTGCTGGAGAACGTTCGATCGAATGTGGAAAACTCAGGTGGGTGTCTATTTGTTGCTGTGCGTTGCTTCTTTGGCATTATCTTGTTTTCTAATCCTCCGTGTTTTGTTTGCTTGCAGACTACGATTTCACTGGCTTGGACGAAGTGCAGTTGGATACTGGAAACGAGACGGACGCGGCGTTTCTGCAGTCGCAGCTGACGCAGTTGGAGATCTTGCTGGACCATTTCCGCACTAGACTGCACCTTTTGCCCGTCGCTCTTCGCGATCTGCAGCAGCGATCGGAAGCAAACGTGCCGGACCCGTCCCAGTCGCCAGTGTCCGTGTCTGCGATCGTTCGCGCGATCGACACACTGCAGTCGGTTGGTGAATCTGCGGACATCTTGGCCAGGATTGCTCGCTACCTCTTCATCCGTCACAACCCTGGGTTTACAGGAGGCAGCATCCGCTTGAACGAAGGCGACTCAGTGAACATATCGGCATCTCGACCTGGTGGTGGCACCGGCGTCGCAGTCAATACCGCGGCTACCACTGCCTCTGCTGCTGCTGCTGCTGCTACTGGCGAGAGCAACCCAAGACGCTCGTCAAGCGAACGGAGATCGTCGAGTCATCGTCGACGCCACTCTAGTTCCCGCTCGGATGGTAGTCGCGGCGGATCGGGTGATGGCGGACGAACTGGTGGGAACGCTCTATTCTCGCTCTTGGAGCGCATGAACGAGTCAATTCGAGGTGTGACGGCTGGACTCACGGGAGCCACCACCGAAACCCCGTCGGCATCAGCCCCACCAGCAACAGCAGCTTCTCAAGAGTCAAGTGGCGCAAGCCAGCCAGGTTTTGCTGATGGACCGCAGATCTCGCCCACGAACCTCGGAGCGCCTCTTGCGTCCGTGGTGTTTCCGATCTCGTTTGCTGATCTCAACACCAACACGAGCACGTGGAACTTTGCCGAGCTGCTGAATCGTCTGGTCAGCGAGATTCCTGCGTCAACCTTGTTTGGCGTGATCAGCGGCGACCCCGTGACGATCCACCAAGTGATGGCGCAAACAGGTTTCGCGTTGGTGAGCGGTGTCGACGTGCCTCCGGTGTCTCGCGCGACGATCCGCACGTGGTCGCACTCGCTTGTGAACGAGCTGCGCATGCAACTTCGGTCGCAGGGGATCCCCGTCTCGATCCTCTCGCAGCTGGAGCTTTCGCGCCAGTCCACGTTTGTGGACCAGCTCATCCGTCCGATCGAGCCGTTCGTTCCGGATCTCGTCGATTTCTTCCTGCGCGCTACGTCTGCGAGTCGCACGGCTGCTTTCGGTACCAGCAGCATTGACTTTCTGGGCACCATGTCGCGACAGTTTGTGCGCCACATGCTCACGTACATCGGCGGTGACGAAGAGCGTCTGCAGCGTGTGCTGACGAGTCTGCTGGAGTACTTTGGTCTGGACGCCCGCCTCGCGTCGTTTGCAGTCGTGAACTTCCTGGATTGGACTGGCGGAAACACCCGACGACGCGCGCTCGAAGGAGGGGCTGAGTCGGGTCCAGCAATCAAGCGCCAACGAGAGGAGTAGAAACGCGAGGTCGACAATTTCAAACACCAGTTTCTTACAAATATCATTAAGGCACAGCTTAGCCGAACTCGAATCGTCAGCGTCTACAAGTAAGTCAATCGAAGATGCTGAACATGTTGAAACCAGAGATGGGGATCGTGTCCACAACTGCCAGTCACGAAGGAAACGTGGACTGTTGTGTATGATGTATGATGCTGTGAGACTAGGCACAGGTTTCTTTCAGTGAGTTATTTCATTCGCGATCAGCCCCAACAGACGAGCGAGATCAAATGAAGAAGAACGAAGGTATCGTGTGCCTTATCACTGGCGTCGGCAGTGTGCTTGTTGTGGACATGGACCTGAGTCAGCCAGTCACGCGTCTCAAGGAGAAGATCAAGGAGAAAGAGCCCAAGCGCATCCACGTTGACGCCGATCGGCTCATGCTCTATCTATCTCGCCAAGCGCGATGATGGCACGTGGCTCAACTGCGACGACTGAGACGCCGGGGCTTTGAAGAAGAACATACGAGAACGACCTGAGGAAATCCAGAAAATGATGACGGAGAAAGAGCCCATGAAGGTGACCAAGGCGACCAAGGCGCTGGACGACGACGCCTATTTCACGAAAGTGTGTACGAATTCAGGGGCACAAGGCCGAGAGATTCGTATCTTGGTCCAACTGCCTGAAGAACCCAGCGACGTTGCTGACTATTACGAAGGTAACTTGGGAATTTGGTTTGATTTGTTAATGCCTGCTTACCTGTCTCATCGCTGACTCGCTTCTCGCTCTGGCAGGGTGGAAGTCGCGGATCTTGTTGTTGCAGTCCCTCGCGCTCGCAGTCTCGATGGTTCTGTTCGCGATCGGTGTGTTTGCGTATTGGCAAAGCTTCCGAGGAGGAGGTGAGAGCGCTGCGCACACATTCGATGTGATGATCGGCGTCTGGATCATCGTGATGGCTCTGTTCTTCCTTCTGAAAGGAGCAGAGTCATACTGCGGGTCGAAGATTGCCGAGGCGAACAAGCGCGAGGGCTGCGAGCCAATCCCATGAGTCTTGAGACTCGTTTTCACTATATGGCGCCAATCAATTTTCAACACGGAGACAACCAATTTCCACAATTTCAAAACCAATTTCACGCAAAGTTTCGATACAAAGTGGAGTTTGATGGTAGTGTTATTACGAATATGCAAAAAAAATCTGTCGGAAACTCTAACTTGCGGCGACCCTCATCAGTCGATCAATTCACAAACTTGGGGTAGACGCGCTTATATAAGTACAAGCAGACCGTGTCGTGCTGCTTGATGGGCTTGTTGAACACGGCCTTGAAGTCGCCGTGCGTGCCCAGCGACTCCTTGATGTGGCCCGTCATGCCGTGCTTGGTCGCGAGCTCCACGGGCTTGAACCAGCGGATGTCCTCGGGCGAGTGGAACATGTAGCGCACCACGGCCTTGCGCTTCTTCACCTTCACGGGCGTGCCGGTCACCACCACGCGCTTGAGCACGATGCGGTCCGGGTTCACGTTCATCAGCGTGCCCGAGGCCACGAGCTCGTGCGGCTCCATCCCATTCTCGCGGAACACGAGCACCGACGCCGGCTGGAACGTCACGGGGCCGTACACCGAGGCCACGGCCCAGCCGCTCTGCGGCAGGAACCGGTGGAACAGGTGCTGGTCGCTCTTGAGACTCTGGTCCGAGTACACAGGCTTGGCCGCGAAGCGACGGAAGCCGCTGTGAAACACCAGCTCCTCCTTGGACTTGAGCGGCTCCGTGAACGTCTGCGAGCGCTGGATCGAGAAGTTGAGCACCGAGAGGCGGTTCTCGTGCTTGAGCAGCGCTCCCATGATCAGCGGACCGGCCTGCACACGCGCATTGTACGCCTGGATCGGCACGTCCTTGATGAAGATCGTCACGTACACGCCCGACGGCACGTAGCCGTTGCTGCCAAACTCGGCCGACATGGCAAGCGGCAGCGGGAGCTGCTGCTCACCGTCCATCGCGGACTCGACGTCCTCCATCGCAGTAGACGAGAACGACGACGCACGCGAGCGCGCAATGCTCGTCTTGCGACGCAGCTCTGCCTTCATGGCCTTCTCCGCGATCTTGCCGCGCTCAAGCGCCAGGCGCTGCACCATGCCGAAGTCCTGGAACTGGAACAGGCGCGAGTAATCGCGAGGGAGCGACTCCTTCGCGTCCCAGGCGCTCGTGCGCAGCGACTTGAGGCCACGGTAGCGCGCAAAGCGCACGCGCGCAGACGAGTCCGCCGGCACGTCCACTTCATCAGGGAACGTCATGTTCTCGCGCTCCTGCTTGCGCTTGTCCTTGAGCTCCTCGAAGCGGCGCTCGCGCTGCGCCTCCTCGTCTTCGTCCATCGAGATGTCGTCCTCGTCGTCGTCCTCCTGCACGCTCTCGGCGCCGGTCTTGCAGAAATCCTGGTCCACCTCAGCGTCGTCCTCGTCCTGCTCCTCCTCTTCCTCCATCGCATCTTCGTCCTCGTCGCCGTCGATCCACGCCGCCTGGTAGTTGGACATGCCCTTGCTGTCCTTGGCGTTCTTCTTAGCGTCACGCTCGGCCTCGTCGAGCTCTTCCTGCGTCGGCCACGTCTGCTCCGCAGCGAACGGGTCGTACTCGGCTTCGTAGCGCAAGTCTTCCTGGAGCTCGGAGGTCGCCGTCGCCAGCACGTGCTGCTCCTGACCGCTCAACGCCGCCGCAGCGAGGCCATTGCCGTCGTCGCCAAGCTCCATCTTGCCCGAGGCGTCCACCTGCTTCACAGGGGTCATCACGATCTGGCTCATCTGAAAAGTGCCCACGTCCGTGATGTGGATCAGCTGGTTCACCGACAGCGGCTTGCCGCGGATGTAACCGCTCACCTGGAGCACGCCCTTCTCCTCACTTGGTCCGTTCGGGGTGATCGCGGCCGCAGTCGCGAGCAGGTACGAGCGCGCGTCGCGCCAGTGAATCGTCTTCGGGGTCAGCGTCATGATCGCGCGCGAGAGCTGCGCGTTCACGTTCGCCTGCGCGACCTTGACGGCGTCACCGAACTCCGTCGTGAAGTAGCGCTGGCCGTACTTCTTCAGGTCGTTCTGCAGCTTTGGCGTGTGGCCCTCGAGGCCCTGGATCACGCCGACAGTCGACGGGATGCCCTGCGCGCGAATCGCAGACACGATGCGGTCGCCCGTCGTGTTCACGCCGCCCTCCGCGCCGCCGTGCAGTGGGAGCACGAACACGATGATGTCCGCGACCTTGGCGGCGTCCAGCGACACGAGCAGGTCGTTGCCGCACTCGAGAACGCACACCTTCTGCTTGTGCTGCGCAAAGACACCGACCGTGCAGTTGCGCAGCCCGTTCTGTAGGTAGAAACCACGCAAGCAAGAGCAGCAGCACATGATGAGTACATGGCAAAGACGTCCATCCAACATCATGCACAGAGAGTGCATCATCACATTCTACGCACCTGGAATGGCTCTTCGATGGTCGAGACACCTTCAAAGATCGACTGCTTGACCTCGCCGAGGTTGGCGAGCTCGCTGAGCGCGATCAGCGCCACGATCTTCGGCGCGCCGAGCGAGCTGCCGAGCCCGAAGCGCTTCTGCAGCAGCAGGTCCTCGCGCTTGTTCTGACGGAGCTGCTTCTGGCGCTGCATGCGCATGGCCTTCTGGTTGGCCGCCACCGCGTTGTTCGAGTTGCTGCTCGCCTTCATGTTGCCCACGCGCTCGATCTTGCCGCCGAGCTTCTTGGTGAGCGCCGTCTTGGACTCATGGCGGCCGGTCTTGTGCTTCTTGTTCTTCTGCTTCAACGGCCCCGATCGATGGTGGTGGCCGCCCATGGTTAGTTACCTATTGCCTGCTACTGTCGCTGCTGCTGCTGCTGCTGCTCGCGTGGCTGGGGATTCGTAGAGAGCGGAAGGCGTCGGCGCCGTGTCGTGTCGTTTCGAATTGGCTCCACTCGACTGGCTGTGTTCCCAATTGAGCTTGCTCATGCGTGTCAACCATTGGTTTCGGCGTACTGTACTGAATCTCTAATCTGATAACTCACATTTGCAATTTTTCACAACAGAAATATTGCATTTTCAGTTTAGAAAAGCTGAATTTTGAACATTTTCCGCCTGCCAACCGTCACCAACACAAAAAGCTCGTCAAAGCCAAGATGACGACTGTGGCGGCGGCAATGCCAGGGTATGCGGCGGCCGTGGACGCGAACGGCGACGTGGATGAGCAGCTGCAGCAGCAGGTGCAGCAGGCGGTGGAGAGCAAGCGCTTCGCGGACAAGTACGGGCTGGCGAAGCTCGCGGCGCAGTGGCGCCTGGCGCCTGAGGTCTGCGCGACGCTCGCGAATATGAACATCCACGCGTTCTTCCCCGTGCAGGCCGTGGCGATCCCCAAGATCCTGGACAAGTCGAACGACCGCATCACCGACATCTGCATCTCCGCGCCGACGGGCAGCGGCAAGACGCTCGTGTACATCGTGCCCATCGTGCAGCGGCTGCTGCCGCGCGTCGTGCCGCGCGTGCGCGCGCTCATCGTGCTGCCGAGTCGCGACCTGGCCATCCAGGTGCACCAGATCGTGACCAAGTTCTGCGCCAACACGCCGCTCAAGTGCGGGCTCGCGATCGGCCAGTCCAACTTTGCGGCCGAGCAGGCGGCGCTGGTCGGACCCATCGACCAGGACCGCGCGCTCTTTGGCAACAGCGCGAGTGAGCAGGACGGCGGCCACAGCCTCGTGGACATCCTCGTGGCCACGCCCGGTCGTCTCGTGGACCACTTGGAGCAGACGCCCGGCTTCACGCTGCAGCACCTGCAGATCCTCGTGGTGGACGAAGCCGACCGTCTGCTGAACCAGTCGTACCAGGACTGGATCCCCAAGATCTACGCCAGCATCTTCAACGGCCAAGAAGCAGCAGCCACAGCCATCGCACCAGTCACAGGTGAGAGCAGTCACACGCTCGGCGCACCGATGACAAGCCGCCGTCAGGACTCGATCAACCGCCGCCGCATCCGCACGCCACTGACGCGCGTGCTGCTCTCGGCGACGCTGACGCGCAACCCGCGCAAGCTCGCGTCGATCGGCATGAGCAACGCGGAGCTCACGAAGATCGGCCGCGTGGACGACGTGCTCGCCGACAACGCGCAGGAAGGCGACGACGCTGACGGCAACAACAGCGAGAACGAGAACGACGACGACGGCAGTAACGCCTCCAAACTCTACTCGACGCCGACGAACCTGGACGAGTACGTCATCGAGTGTGACTCGGGCTCCAAGCCGCTCGTGCTGCTGGAGATCCTCAGCGAGTACAAGGACACGCTGACGATCGTGTTCACGGCGTCGGTCAACTCGACGCACCGTCTCGCGCGCTTGCTGCAGCTTCACTCGGAGCACCCGGAGCGCATCCGCGAGTACTCGAGTAGCTTGACCCAGAAGCAGCGCACGGCGCTCGTCGCCGAGTGCAAGGCGAACAAGATCGAGACTGTCGTGTGCTCCGACGCGATGGCGCGTGGTATGGATATCGACAACGTCGCGAACGTGATCAACTACGACGTGCCGACGTTCATCAAGACGTACATCCACCGTGTGGGGCGTACCGCGCGTGCCGGACGCGCAGGTCGCAGTGTGACGCTGGTGAAGACCGGGCAGATGAAGGGACTCACGCGCATGCTCAAGAAGGCGGAGAACAACAAGCTCAAGCCGTTCCCGCTGAAGAAGGACCACATGAAGACGCTCATCCCGCGGTACACGAAGGCGCTCGAGCAGCTCAAGGACACGCTGGACGCCGAGAAGTCGGGCAAACTGAGCTCCACGACCACGCTCCGCACCAACCAAAGTGGCTCAGCCAGCAGTAATAGTAGCAACAGCGCTGCTGCGGTGCAGGCAAACAAGAAGAACAAGGCGAACAAGACGACAACAACAACCAGCAGTGAGAAGAACGATGAGAAGGAGGAGGAAGAGGGCTTGAAAACCGACCTGAAGGACTCGGACAAGAAGCGCTCGCTCTCGCTTCTCTACGAGCAGCTGGAGAAGAACCTCGCGAGCAAACTGCAGCGGAAACAATAAACAATAGAAAGAAATGTCGAAGGAGCGTATACAGGTAATACACGTTGCTTGGGTTATCCTTACGTCACTCCCTACTTGTTTAGCATTTGCAGCTGCTCGTCGATCCACTGCAGTACTAGCTGGGCGTCACCCTTCTGGCTCGCTGCTGCAGTGTTAATCTTTCCTACCACTGGCTGCCTCACACTCACGTGGCGCATCTCAGTCAGGCGCTGCCGAGTGAGCAGCTCCAGTCTCTGTTCCAAAACCCAGCAGATCACGTCCAGGTGGCCGCAGCGCACAGCGCTCCAGAGCGTCTTGATCGGTACGTAGCAGCCGTCGCTGCTCTCGGCCTTCTTGAGAACGCCACTGAGCCACTGAAGGACGTCGAGGCGTCCGTACCTGGCCGCAGTGTGCATCGCGCGCTTGATTTCTTTCTTCTTGAGGCTACTGCCAGGACGCCGACTCGCGACCAGTTTCTTGACGAACGCCAGGTCTCCGCCACAGAGCACTCCAAGCACGACGGGGCACATATCGGGAAAGGCTGCAAGAACTCGGGTGACAACATCAACCTGCCAGCTTGTAGCCATCGCCTCCATGGTCGCGAAGGAGAGTCGACTCTCCGGGTACTTGTCATGCAGCCATATGAGCGTGTCAATATCGCCCAGTTTCGCGACAGCTTCCATGGCTAACGCCACGTCTGCGTCTGCTCCTGTTCCGTAGATCCAGTCCATGACGTGGCGTTGACCGCGACTCGCAGCCTGCTCCAACACCGAGCGGGACCATCGGTCGCCGCAGTTCGCGTGGATCCACTGGAGCGTCTCCAAGCGTCCTGCGCTCGCTGCGCTTTCGCACGCCGAGTGGGAGCACCGCGATTCTGGAATCTTGCGATGCGTGAAGGTCCAGTCGAGGGTCTCCACGTGGACAGTGTTGGCGGACATGTTGAGCACGATGTCCTCCGAGAACCCATACGGCGAGCCAAACTCTCGCAGTCGCGGGTGCAGCAGCTGGACAGTCGCCAATCGCCCGTGGCAGATCGCTTGCCACAACTGTCCGTTGGTACTGATCTCCGGTCGGGCACTGAGAGCCCAGTCGACAGCTGGAGCACTCGCGTGCTGAGCTCCATACCGGAACAGGTCGTATATGAGGCGCACTTGCCACGGCGGCAGCCAAAGCTCCTCTTCCTCCTCCGAGTCATCATCACCATCATTATCGCGTGGTTGGTCACGGTCTCGTCCTTCGAGCGCGTCGAGCTGCGAGTCTTCACTGTGGGTAGCCAGCAGCAGCTCGACCTCGGCGATGCTGTCGAGCGTGAAGATCGCGCGCTTGAGCTTCGTCAGCAACGGCGCGTCCGCGAACCTCCGGATCGCGCGGACAACGGCAGGGAGCGCCGCGACGGCTTCGTGCGCGCGAAGCGCGAGGTCCAGCGCGAGCAGTCCAGAGGGCGTCGTCGTCATTCCTACGGACGTGCCTATTCGGATATGTGGAGACAATCTCTCTGAGTAATGAGAAGGTTCGTGGTGGCACAGGAGTAAGATGAGCAAGCTCTGCAGGAGAGGCCATTGATTCAGGAATGTGTGTCACAAGGTAATGAGTGATGGTGCAAAACAATGGTGAGTGATGGTGCATAGAAATGGGTACATAACCTGCCCTGCATTGCTCAAGCGGATGGCGGAGACCCGGCACTCTCCGAGGATACGCTGCAACCGAGTCGCCGTTGCGACTTGCAGGAGTTCAGCGTGGACCCGAGCGCACTCACCAGCGCCTTGTCCTCCCGCGACAGCGTACTCCCCAGTTTGTCCGAGTCGATCGCGACCTGCAGTGCCTTGATGTACTCCTCTAGCAGCTGGATCGGGTCTTCCGTCGAGAGCAGCGACGTGCCCGTGAGGTGCGGGATCTGCAGCACGCTGTGGCGCGGCACGAGCACCATCGCCGTCGAGTCCTCGATGCGGTTGTAGAGCCGCGCGTTCGCGTGGGCGATCGCGTTCGCAGTCAGGCTCGTCTCGTCCCCACAGAGCACCTTGGTGACTTTCCGGCCGCTGGACCGCTCGACGGCCGTGACCACCATCTGGTCGAGCGACGAGATCTCGAACGTGATGTCGATCTTCAGCACCAGGTGTCTAGTCGCGCGACTGCCGTCCACGCGGATGCTCGCCAGGTGGTGCAAACTACTATTACTGCCAGTACTCTCGTTCGAGGGTCTGGTAAAGTTGCGTCCCTCCACGACGTGGACGACCACGGCGTTCTGGCAGCTCGTGTAGTAGAGGAACGACTTGCGCACGGGGATGCTGGTGTTCTGCGGGATCATCACGATCCGCGTCCCGCCGACGCTCTGGATGCCGAGCGACAGCGACGTCACCTCCGTCAGGTCGATAGCTGGAAGTACGTCAGGTCCTTGACTCAGCCGTTGTTTAGCGCCTGTGACCAAAGCAGCCCCGCGCGCTGCAGATATGTCGGATGAAGAGAAATGCCCCACCACCACCTGTTGACTGGGGAAGCTCTCCTTGAACAGCGTCTGCAGCCGAGGGATCTGGGTCGAACCTCCCATCAGAAGCACTGCGTTGATATCCTCTTTCCCGACTGAGCTCTCGTGGATGACTCGGTGCACTTTCTCCAGCAGACTCTGCCACAGATCCTCGCAGAGCGCCTCAAAGCAGGACCGCGTGACCGTGTAGTACCCGAAAGTGTCAGGCGCGGGGAAATCGATGCCGACAACGGCGTTCTCCGACGACGAGAGCAGCTTCTTCGCCAGTTCGCACGCCTGGCAGATTTGACTCGCGCCTTTGGAGTATCCGTGGGTATGGGAAGACGCAGTCTCCACAGTCTCTCCTGAGCCAGTAGCAGTTGCTGCTGTCTCCTCTCGCGACTTCTTGCGGCGGCAGTGCGCGGCGATTCGCTCGGTGAAGCCGTCTCCGCCCAGGTTCAGATCCGAGTCCGTGGCTTTGACTTCGAACTTGTTGGCGAGTACTGAGACGAGCGAGATGTCGGTCGAGCTCGCGCCAATGTCGACTGCCAGTACAACTTGAGTGGGGGTGACGACTGCCGTGTCATCGTTCTCTTTCATCCCAAAGGAAACCGCTGCAGCTGTTGCAGCGCTGAGTATCTTCTCGACTCGGAGCCCCGCGATAACACACGCATTGCGAACTGCTCGACGCTGCGTGTGGTTGAAGCCTCCAGGTACGCAGACCACGGTCGACTCCACGTTCGCGTGCACCAGCGCTTCCGCTTTCTCCTTGATGTTCATAATCAGCACTGCGACGAGCTCTTCCGGGTGAAACGTGCGGATGATGTTACTGGTGTTGGCGCTGGTGCTGGTGGTGCTGATCTCGATCATCGCCTTGTCGTTTTCGCCCGGGACGACCTTGAACGGCCACTTGCTCAGTAGATCCTGAGAGCTCAGGTCCTGGATCTTGCGTCCGACGAGGCGCGCAAAGTCGAAAACCGTGTTCGGGTCGCCGCTCTTTGCGCGTTTCCGGGCGTCAGCGCCGACGAGAAAGCCCGAGTCCGTGACGCTGACGAACGATGGAAGTAGGAGATCGGGCGAGCCATCCTGTTGCTGTTCTTCGCCAAATGGGACGTCGGTTATGACGCCGTCTCTAATCAATGAAGCGGAGCAGACTTGAGTCCCCAAGTCGATGCCAATGCTCCAGGGCTCTCCACTGTTGACAGGATTAGCAGTACTATTAGCAATATCCACACCAGGAGTATGACCATTCATGTTCATCGTGGCGCCTGAACCGCTCATCACGCTTTCCGACGATACAGCCTTGTAGGAAAGAAGAACTCGGACACTGTTATGTCTATCGCATTGCTGACAGCACCAGCGAACAACACTATGCACGCTAACTGCCTGAGCTTTGCGCCATCGTTTCCGCCCCATCAAGTCATCTCCTTTCACCGAAGCAGCCAACTGGAGGCGTCTGAAGACACTGTCGCTCCTTATCGTGAGTGTCGTGATGCCTTGTGACGCTGCCGTTGGCAAACAAACCAAGTGCGACGCGATCAACGAGAGCGAGCCAACAAGCCAACTTCAACAATGAGCCTCGTCACTGCGAAAATGGCTACATTGGACCATCACTCTTCATTCTACCAAGAGCGACATCATTACCAGCAGCCACACAGTTTTGAAACGACGCACAACAACGTGAGGGGACTCACTGGCAAATGAAACATCCCGCGACGGTCAGACTCGAGCTTTCACGTTGGACTTGCCGCGATTGCTCTCTTAACCAGACCAGCACCTGACTGCGTCCTCATCCCATGGAGCCACCCACCAGCAGCAGTAGCCGCAGAGAGCTCCGACCGGAAGACATGGGCTCTGTGCAGGTCTGCGTGCGCATCCGGCCGCTGAGCTCCAAGGAGAAGACGGAGCAGACCAAGAGCTGCATCCGCATCGCCTCGTCCCCATTGGGCGGCCTGGTCTCGTCGGCATCCTCGGCTTCCTCATCTATCAGCTCACAGGGTCCCCAGCAGCTCATCGTGGGCAAGGACCGCACGTTCACGTTCGATAACGTGCTGGGGGTCACGAGCTCCCAGGGGGTACGTATCCACTTTGGTATCAAGATGATCAACGTTGCGTTACATTCTGATACCAATCGTGTCTTCTTTGGTTTGATACTTGCTCATTAGGACACGTACCGTCAGTGCGTGGCGCCGCTCGTGAACGGCTTTGTCGAGGGCTACAACGCCACGATCCTCGCCTATGGACAAACGGGCACGGGCAAGACGCACACCATGTCCGGCGCGGGCTTTGACGCCAAGGGCGACAAGAGCGAGGACACCCAGGGCATCATCCCGCGCGTGATCAAGGCGATCTTCGCGCACATGGCGGAGAACCAGCAGCGCGTCGAGTTCAGTCTCCGCGTCGAGTACATCGAGATCTACAACGAAGAGCTCCGCGACCTGCTGCACCCGGACACGCCTTCCAAGCAACTCAACATCCGCGAAGACGCCGAGGGCGACATCGTGATCGCCGGCATCAAGTCCGAGGTGGCGCAGACGAAAGAGGCCGTGTTCCGGTACTTGGTCATCGGCGGCGCGTCGCGCGCAACGGGCAGCACGCTCATGGACGAGCAGTCGAGTCGCTCGCACGCGATCTTCAGCCTCATTATGCATCAGCGAGACCTCGCGAGCGGCCAGCGCCGCAAGGCCAAGTTTCATTTAGTTGACCTTGCCGGTTCAGAGCGCGCCAAGCGCACAGGCGCGGTCGCGGGTCGGTTCAAGGAGTCCGTGAGCATCAACCAGGGGCTCTTGGCGCTGGGCAACGCGATCAGCGCGCTCGGCGACGAGAAGCGGCGCAACGCGACCACGACCGCAACGACGGGCAATGGCAACGGCGGCGTGCACGTGCCCTACCGGGACTCGAAGCTCACGCGGCTGCTGCAGGACTCACTCGGCGGGAACTCCAAGACGCTCATGATCGCGTGCGTGAGTCCCGCGACGATCAACTTTGAAGAGACGCTCAACACGTTGAAATACGCGAACCGCGCCAAGAACATCCGCAACCGGCCGATCGTGAACCAGCAGGCGGAGATCGAGGCCAAGCAGCGGCAGAAGAGCGAGGAGGAGATCGCGCGCATGAACGAGGAGATCGCGAGTCTGCAGACCAAGCTCCAGCAGACGAGCGTCTCGCGACCGGGGTCCTCTTCTTCGTCCTCGTTGTCCTCTCGGCCAGGTACCAAACAACAGCAAATTCATTCCCCATCACCTCTCGAAGGCAGAGTGACGAAGCTCGAGCAGCAACTCGGTGCTGCGAACCGCAAAGTGAGGCTCGCAGCGGAGACCGTGGAGTCTATGCGCACGCTGTCGCTCGAGGCGATCACGTCGCTCATCGCGATGGAGCGAGAGGTGGAGACACTGGGAAGGCCCGTGCAGCAGCAGCTCAACGAGGTCGTCAAGCGCCTCAACGCGGTTATTCAGAGCGCCAACGCCTGTGGCTTTGGTGGCGAGGTGAGCAGTAAGGACAGTAGCAGTGACAGTCGGCCAGAGCAGGATGCAAGTGATGAGACGGGCAACAGTAGCAGCGACGTCGCTGGCTCGCTCTCCACCAGTGAAATCGACGACGAGTGCTTGCGAAAGATGGCCAAGGAGCTCAAAGACGCCAAGAGCGACCTCGCGCGCGACGGACAGATCTTCGAGATGAAGAACGCCGAGATCCAGAAGCTGCACGCGCTGCCGGTGGACGCCAAGAGCAAGAACGATAAGCTGATTGAGAAAGTGCAGCAGCTCGAGCGCGGCGGCCAGCTCTGGTCGAACGTTGGGGTATCTGGTGCCACTGGTGGTATCGGCGCCGGTGGCTCCGCCATTTTGACTTCTTCGCTGTCGTCGCCCTCGAGCGTCGCTGAGAGCAAGTCTCACGATGAAACGGGTGATGGTGGTGATGGCGACAATGAGCGTGTGTCAACCGCGAGAACGGCGACCAGTACTGCGAGCAGCAGCG